>JAQFXL010001126.1:0-13813 GCA_034693445.1 Edwardzetes edwardsi | reverse complement strand
CATTAATTTGAGAGCAATACTGGAGTTTAGAGACGGAAACAATTTAATCGTAACAAAACGCAGACCATTATATTCTATATATGTGTGGAGTAGTAGTTCAGTCGTGAAGTGCCGCCGCTTTTAGACGTAGACTCACTTAAAATGGTTTTGAGAAAAGCCTGTCATTAGTTGTGTTGTAGTCATGCCTTCGGCCACAAATCGCTTTTGAATTCTTTTGGACAAACTCTCAGCCGTTAATTATTGGAACAGTTTCTTAGCAAACAATCAGATGAGGTTATGGTATGGTATGGGCTATAGCCAGCGCTCTGGGACTCAAGTGAAATAAAATGAGAATAAGTCAGACCTACTCACAGCTAACTAAGCCTTTTCGGGACTTAACAACTGCTCTGAATGTCATATCTATTGGATTCATGAAGAGTCGAGTCTAAGGCGTATAATACCTTCTCGTCATTCCCTCATTCTGTGCCTCAATAATTCTTAACAAGAAAGGGGAGATGCCATCAGTAGAGTAGTGGCTCTAAATGGATGGCCGTAGTTATCAAACTCTGTTATCTCGAAAATTCTGATGTTTTGTTGCCTAACTTTTTATCTATTATGCGTTCCCAGCGTGTGATCCGTAGCCCACAATTGGGGCCAATGCTTAGCATTAGAGCCAAAAATCCATTAAAACTTATTGAATGCAAGACTTTTCAGAGCTTATGATATGTTTTGGAATAAAGTTCTGGAAATCAATTACCAAGATGATTAATTAATAGTACCATCGGATGAACAATAAAATTGTATAATAATTCATCTTTTGGTCCACAATATTCTTCAGATACCAAAATGAGAGCTCATTAGAAGCGAACACTTTATCATTAATTCGTCTAATGATTAATCTTGGTATAAAAGGCGCAAATTTAATAACAAAATTCAATATCAATTCAGCGAATAATACATTAAATTCAATATACAGTTAAACAAAAAACGTTATAAAATTGTTTCATTAAAATAAAACATTTCTTACTTTTGATTCAAATAAAAACAAACGAAAAACTGAAACGAATGACAATTAAAGATAATTCTTAAGAATTGATAAATATTTGCATCGATTGGTATGAATGACAACAATCCGAACAAAAGTACAAAAAAAAGTTTAATTTCTTACCTAATATTAGATATAATTATTAATTTTAATATCAATTTGTTTAAAAAAAAACTAGATTTCAAAAAAATGATCGACTATTGAAGGCAAGCCTGAAGTTTTTCAACCCATTCCTGCGCCGTTTGGCCACTGTTTGCCATAAAATTATAGGTCCGACGAATTAATTTCAACTATAAATCAAAGCAAAAACAGATTAGACATAAAACAGATGAAAAAATAGAGAATTGAATTAAAGAATAATTTATTAACAAAAGAAAACAATTGTTTTGTGAGAATAGCAGAGAAGACATAAATCAGAGAATCAAAACCAGAAGAGAAAAGTTATACTAAAAGTAAAACCAAAAGTATTTCTCACATCAAAGAACTGAGAGCTCGGATTCGTAGAAATGTAATTCACTGCCAGTACTTCTCCCAAATCGATGAAACCCTTACAGTGCTGGTCCTCTTCTGTGTCATAATATCGGAGCTTTTATGTAATTAATAGAATTAAATGGATTTAAATGTTTGGGTCAAATGTGTGGCTCACTCTATGGTCACTCACCTGATGTTTAGTAGAGTCCAACACAAACCATCGCACTTTCCATCCTTTGAGAAGCGCTCCCTTTTTGTAGAGATACCCCTCATAAGTGCGATTCTCTGACACATTTGACGTGAAATTGTTATATAAGGTGTCGGAGTGTTGAAGAGTACCTCCCCTTTCATCGTTTGAGTCAAGTCTCTGTTCATCGATAACTTCATTGAGGACTTCATGTGTTGTACTTCTCTGCGAGTGATTCGTCGAATTAAGAGCTGAGTCGTGCTGTGCAGACAACTTCCTCTTTGACTGACAGCTTTTAGTGACCAGTTCTGCACACTTTTCGTGACAATTGAAACCACATTCGATACATTTGAGACCAGTCTTAACCAAACCCCACAACACATGTCGGCAATGATCGCATTGGGTTAGAGTCGTGTAGTTATACTTTTCGAACTTATGGGCCCTACTATTCAAATACAAAGGACTCGAAGGATCGGTGTTTCCACTCATTCCGGCCATTTTGCCCCGAATTAACAGATCTATTGTCGAACGTTTGTGAGCACTATAAGAAAGGGAACGACAGGACTGATTCATCGATTCGTGAATATCAGTAATCAATGGGATCTCAATTTTGTCCCAAACGGTGAACCACTTCTGTGGCATATAATTGAGTTCTTCCTCCAGATTTCGAATCGAATGCAACAAATTAGAGAAACAATTTGGCTCAGAATGAATTATAGAGTCATAACAGGCACTAATTGTCCGCCGCTTAGTCTTGTCTGAGTCACTATTAGTGGCCTCAAGAACTTCTTGTCGTTGCTGTTCCATTCCGACCACTTCGAGATCATAACTGGGTCCGTGAGCCAACTCTTCGCTCACATAATAGTCCCACAGTTTCAATGATGATATGTTAAAAGAGGGCCGAATGACTGCGGCGTCACTACTGATCCCTTCTTGACTAATGATGGGAACGTAATAGAAGTTGAAGAATAACGAAGACTTTGACCATATTTTGGAGGCGTAGTCCCAAAAAGACGTTCCGATATAATTGAAGTGTGAATTGTTGTTTGCAGTGAGGGTCGTCTTATTAGAACCGGAACACAATTGGGTCTCGTCATCATCTGATTCGCTTCCATCGTGTCTTGACTTCACGTCTTCGGTAATCCAATTACATTCTGAGCGCTCGCTTTCACAGTCCAGAAGAAATGTACGGAAACGACAGGAGACGTAGTGGTAGGCTATAAACTTCAGGTAGTATTGATTGAATTGAAATGAGAGGGGGAACTGGTCATGGATTTGGTGCACTATATCTAAAAATTGAAGGAAAATCGGAGCAAAACCAGAAGAAAGAGTGGCCGCCGTATGATTCGAACGATGACTAAATCGATGGCCGAACGCCAGCCATTCCTTTTCAATGAGAGTACGGAAGCCATCAAATGTACGGTAATAGGGGTCGAGACATAATTGGGCGACGGATACGATTTGAGGGACAAAATCCCAGCCATCTTCTAAACAGACCATAACAGAAGAGCCCTGAATGTCAATTAGATCAACGATTGCACCACTGATTTGCATAATTTTTTGCAATTGGGTCAACCACTCAGAGTTTTCAAACAGGCGATGGAATGACTGTTCGGGATCGTTGTTGGCCGGAGCCGTAGAGGGAATGCAGGCCCGCATCAGTTTCTTGGAACTTGCTTTCACGTGACGGACTTCATGGATGTCAACGGGAATGAAATTACAGTTATTGAAGGATTCGGTTTTGATTTTATTTATTTGGTTCTTCTCTCCAAATATGTAGAGAACCGCCCGATTCAGGTTTGGCTGAGAACCAGAAGATGAAGAGGTCGGAGAATCTGTCGGACCACTCAATCTCTGTTTGTCTTTAAGACTGGCGTTCGACCACTTCTGCAGTTGTTTACCCATTTGTGTGCCAATCGCTGACTTTCCCCCAGAATTTCTCAATGTATTCATTGCCCGATGAAATGCTGCAGAAGTGGTGCCACCACTGAGCGCCCGCCGCGGACTATCGGGTGTTGTTACTGGAACATCGCGCGGACCGAGCATTGAGTTGACGCTAAGAGTGGATCCGTTTTCCATAATTCGATTGGAATTGTTTCGGAGGAAGTAGGAGGGCGTCAACCGAACGATTGCCGAAATGTACTTCTCGTTCTCGATATTAGTGGACGTCTCAGAAGAGGCTGAGTTGGCCACTCCCGCAGATGTCTGACCTTTCAATAAACCAATAACTCCTTTGCCATGAAAACAACTTCCCCGGAGTATCAGTCCCTTAGTTCGCGGGTGTTTCCAAGTGATGACTGGGAACCGATAGTGTCGATAAAATCTGCTCAACCTTCTGATGGCCTCATCACTGATCTGATAGGGAACCACAACCAGACCCGGATAGCTCTTTGTCACCGCATAGTTTGCATTGACTGTTGATATGCGGAAGGTTTCGATGACAGTGTTTGACCTGGACAACTTTGAGCCCGAAACTGATGAGCCATAATAACCACCGATAGATCCCAACCCGAGTCTGATATAGTCCTTAACATAAGACAATTCATACATTTTGTCCAAAGTTTTCATATCGTTATTAGGATTTATGTGATTGAGTACTATATGTGAAGAGGATATGGTGTTTGTCTGGTGTATGCTTTGCATCGATTCGCTATCAATTGAATGCTTGTCTTCTGTCAAATCGATTGATTTATTTCTTGTCGGAGAGGCCATAGTTCTGGCCATTCCAGGGATGAAACCTGAAGAGTCGGTAATGTATTTATTTTTACGATTGTTTTTGGGTTTAAAGCCGGCCTTTTGTGCTGTTCTCAAAAGTGTCTTTTTCGCCATTCCTTTAAAAGTGGAGTTCTTCTCTTTATGCTTATGCAGCTGAAGAAGTCTTGTCTGAGCCATTCCTAATTGTGAAGTAAATGTAAACAAATGGAAAATAGTGGGCGGAGTTCGTTCTCTGTTGATGGTCTTTCGGAAGGTCTCGATGTCATCCGACGAAACCTCTTCATCGAAGGCCACACGAATCAACTGAAAAGTATTAGACCGAAGTTGAAGGCCTTCCTGTAAGAACTGATCGACTGATGTTATCGACTGAACATTAATTCGTTTCTCTTTAGTGAGGGCTGCGATCGGAAAGCTTCTCACGATTACTGACTCGGAGGCGAACGGATCACAGGGACGGCCTTTAAATATAATTCTATAGTTAGTCAGAAAGACGGCGCCTTCAGTCGGCAATAATTGTGTTCCGGAAGGAACGCCACACTGGCCCTCATCGCGACCGTCATGTAAGAGATAAGAGCGGAGTCCAGGCATAGTCAGCTCTTCTCCGATCAACAGATTGGGTGTAATTATCTTTGGTTTAGTAATTGGTGGCAATCGTTTGCTTTCGCGCCAAACACTTTCGAGTATTTCCATTTGCATGATTACTACCCCCGGAATCATTTGATGCAATTGTTTTATGTGTTCCTCTTTGACACCACTCTCTGTACAGACTTTGTCTACAAAACGGGCCACAAATTTGATAACATTTGCGCCGATTTCCGAATTATTCGGATTATGCAACTGATGATTGTCTTCTTCAAAACCGGATTCGTTGTCATTATTGTTGGAACCGTTGGAACCACTGCCCTCATAGTGGTTGGAGTTAGTCATGTTTGACACAGAATTGGTATCACTTTCTGATGCTTTGAACGACTTGTGCGCCCCGACATCTAATGGCACTTTCATTGCAACCATTCGATTGGCATAATGTATGGCCTGAGCGAAAACCGTCGAGTTTTCATTTGCAATATATTCTTCGAGCTGTTGGGGATTCAATTGAGGTCCAGTCCTCATCTGATCGGCCGCGATCTCAAGCGCTGACGGCTCTATATTAAGGGCAGAGTTCTTGAAATTTATCACAGAATTTCTCGTTATGTTATCGACTGAAGAGTCGGTTAAAAACTTCTGACAATAAGAGTCTCTGTAGAGGTTTTTGACCTCTGACTCGACATCTGAGTAAAAAGTCTGTTCCCAAAATTGGGGGTTTGACCAAACGGCGTGGTCTTGAATACAAGTATAGGCGAACTGAATGGCATTTGTGCACAGTTTGCGACAGAAAGCCATCGCCAGAGGCAGCATAGAGGCGGCCACACCATTCACATCCAGATGAGAATCGTCCTGAAGAGCACAGTTCATGAGTCTTACTATAAGGTCGAACTGTTGGTGTTCTAACACAGCTTTGTTTCCCGAGACGTGAAACGCCAATTCCTGACAGAGCGCCAGACGAGCGTTTTTGGTCTTCAATGCGCGCAGAACTGCCGGAAATGTCTTTTTTGCGTCCGATATCTTGTTCTCAAAAATACAATTAATGCAATTCCGCATTACTTCCAGTCTTCGGGCAGAGTTGGTTATGATATCATTAGCACCAAAAATGTCATTTACTGCTGAGATAGGAGTTCCCATCGGCACAATTCGGACGTTATTATTCTTAGTGCTCATACGTCTAGTGATAGTCATCTCTCGTTTGATATTTTCGTTGTCAATAATTTCTTGGATTTTCTCCGAATTCAATATCGGAAACGGCGGTAAATGAATGCGAGTGAAGGCGCCGTCGGTCGGTAAAGGAATCTTTGAGGTATGGGGCTGTGGGTTAGGGTTTTCATTCAAATAGAACTGTTGCGCCAAATCTCTGATGTGTTGAATAACCGAATCAGGATTTCTGAGCTCTTCTTTGAATATACTTTGAAGCGATGAATATAACTGTCGTAACAAAAATCACATTAAGAAACACATCAAATATATAATCACTGTCTGACCTCATCGAAGAGATCGCATTGCCTGTAAGGCAGACCCCTTTCCTGAACGAACGTAACGAAGAACATACAGTCGAGCAGTCGAACCACGAAATCGCTTTCAACCAAATTTCTTTGGCCCAGAAATGAGGCCTAAAGTGGAACAACAAAACAAATATACCAATCGATTAGAAATCTTTCGTCAAAACAACGATTCATCAAAACTTAATAAAAATTCAATCACTTTATGAAAAGTAATGATTGGATTCGGATGAATGCGAGTAATTGTCAGACACGACCGATAGCCCTGAAGTAATTGAGCGAACGTTCGCACAAATATGGCTCTGATCTCCTTATCCTATAAATAGAACAAACAGTTTAATTGTCTGTTCAAACAGTTGGCAAACAATTTGAGTAAAGTACCAAAAATTGAGGCGGAGATGGTTTGTAAAGACTAGAAGGAAATGCATCGTCTGCTTGAATGAGTTGTGGTCTTATGACATAACATAAATGAGTAATCAGTTGTGAATAGAGAGGATCATCAAAACGGGGCACTCGAAGACAATCGGGAATAGTGACCGAACCTCCGTCTAAGTCCACTACTATTACGTCCAACTGAAGGTCAAAACAATTTTCAGTAATTTTGGTAATTATTTAGAGAAACAATTGATTACAAGATCTGTGACTTCGTTTTTCAAAGAAGAATGAATTCCCATTAGGAAAGGTGTGGGCGTTGACAGCACTTCGATTAGAGGTGAGGGCAGTAAAGGAATGTATATATGATTGTAGACAAATGGATACATGAGTGCTGTCAGTGCGTGACAGGCGTCGTGCAATCGTGAGTACGACCGGGAGTGGAACAGTATTTTATGTTCAGTCATTGCCGCACAGACCAGATTTACCACCGTTTGAATACCCAACTGTTCAAAGAGGTTACAAACTGTTGTTTGAGTTACAGGAATGGTAGCACTAAGGGGTGGCTGAAGGGATTGGCGATCACCGGCGCCAATTGAGAATCGAATTTGAGGACCACCTGATTGGACATCAATTAAATCATTGAATAAAAACAAATCAATCGATAAGAGACTAATGAATGAGTCAATCAAAGGCTAATTAGATGGGAATACCTGGCGGTGGGATATCAACACAGGCGAGGATATTACTGATGAGCACTTCCATAGAAACGTCCAGATTATCGATATATGTCGTGTAAATGATTGTCAAACAATTCTTTAATTAAAACAAAAATCAAATATTAATTGACTTAAATGTTTGGCCAAACCTTAAGCGCTTCCTTATAGTTGAATCTGGAGACGAGTACCAGACATTTGGGGGCATACATTATAGAGTGATGTTGAGAACCATTACATAAGGCATTTGTTGAGCCGTCGATCGATGTGATCGACTCGTCATCGATGTCTTCGTCGTCGTGTTTGATAGGCTGTATAGCAATGGGTTCGTTGAATGAAAGACTCGCACAATAGTGTCGATTGGCGTCGATGTCCGTCAACACGAATACAAAGAACGACGGCGGCTGTTGTTGGGAAGACAGTCTCCACTTCTGGGGCTGACAGAACTGCACAAAACATTTTAGATAATTACAATCATTAGTTACTTATTTTAAACATCATTTGAGAGAAACTAAAGCTGTGATCTGTAGTTAACATCAAAATGACTGTCATTAAAGAATTACATTTTATTTTGTTCTAAATCTTATGTCATTAAAGGCCTGATTAGCGCTCAATAGATGTTTGAATGAAACACACGTTTCGTAATATCTCTAATATTTTTGTAAATACTGTAAGTACCGTAAAAGGACTGAACAAGAATATAATTCTATCAAATTGTAACGAATTATCATTTTCTCGATTCAATAATTTCATTAGAGATGTATTTATTCGCAAACTTCCCAAAAAGTTGCCCAAAATGTGAAGGTTTGCAATAATAATGAATTTTAATAATAAATGAGAAAATGTAACAAAAATATCGAATAAAATATTAATGAAATGAAAATGTAGTCAAAAGTTATGAACAAAACTAAAAAAGTGCTGTTATTTTGTTTGAATACCATTTCGATGGAATCAATAAACGGGGAGTCATCCCAATCCTTCTCAGGAAATCTCTGTAATATTTTGCCAGTACTGACACCTCCTCCTAAATAAAGAGTAAAAGTATTTATTAATATTCAAACTGGATATGAATTAAAGCAATTTATAACTCAAAGGGTTTATATTTAAGAAAAATTACATGTCTTATAAATTGAGTTAATGTTTGTCCAAAAATAATAATCAAAATTATAATAAATGAGTGTTTAAGTCAAAGAATTAGTTCTGATCGACAACTCATGAGTTGTTCGCAACCAGAGATCAAAACATTCATCATTCGAAACAAGAAGTAGAGATTCAAACAATCGATTAAACATTTAATATCCGGTATTAAACTAAATACAAATTCAAACATTTAATGAGATTTCAGTTTTTTATTGAGTGATTAGTTTGGAAATAATAGTTTCAAACAAACCAACGACTCATTCGAAGACAATAAAACAAATGAACAAAAAACTCAATTTAGAAAATGATTGAATAATTTTCTCGCATTTCTTTATATCATTCAATGTTTGATTCATTGCAAAAAAATAGACCGGAGTTTGAAAAGAGAACAAATGAATATTGAAATTAATATTTTCCGTTCAGATCCAAAATCTCCTAGCCCGAAATCACTTAACCCAAAATGTCCTAGCCCGAAATCACTTAACCCAAAATGTCCTAGCCCGAAATCACTTAACCCAAAATATGAATATATTACCAATATTTATGAAAATTTCAATTATTTCAATCATGATTATTACTAATATTTAGTGATAGGACATTTTGGACCCCTCCCAATATTCTCAACAAAACAAGTCTATTCAACCAAAAATAATGAACAAAAAAGTAGTTTCAATGAAATAGTTTTCTCTTTCAATTTCATATACACTGGAATGTCATTATAACGAACATCCTATATAACGAACTTTCCTTTATAACGAACGACTTCAAGATTCTAAATCCACTTCAATAGACATTAATGTTAAAAATAGTCCCTTATAGTCAACATTTGTTTCCTCAGTAATGAACAAACCCTCTATAATGAACGCTATGTTTAGACCACTTTAATAGAAAACTGTACTAAAATTACTCCGTTATAATCAACAATAAATTTTACAAAATTGTTGACAAAATTCAGAGAAAACCAACTCAAAATTGACTCAAATCTCTTAAAGAGTGATAAATAACTGATTATTTACAATAAACAGCAGTATTTGGTGTAAAATCTAAATAAAATGTAATTTAAATAATAAACCTTTTATTTGAATATGTTTTCAATACAATGTCCTTTAAAACGAACATTCCTCTATAATAAACAGATTCTCCAAACCAATCGTGTTCGTTATAATGGCATTCTAGTGTATACACAGATATTGGGTTTATATGTCTGTAAAAGCGGTATTGAAGTACTCAAGTATTGAAAACTAAATAAAATGACGAAGATTACAAAAGCAATAAATTTCAATCAAATGATTCTTTTATAGCATCTCTACTGAAAAATTTATTATAAAAATTCATTGAAAGGAGCTTTTATTGATTGCTTTAATGCAACGAAAACGTGAAAACATTGAATATTTTTGGATTTTAGATATCAGTTATGAGGAAAATAATAAAACTTTAAAATAACACACGTTTTCGATAATCAAAGGAATACCGAAAAGAAAACATTTGAGTCAAAGTCAAAGACAGCGAAAGTTTGAGAGAAATGGAAAAATAGGTTTTCCTAATAAATGTTTGACGAAAATCCAATGTTTATAGTAATCTGATGTCAAAGTGATAGACAACCATTTTTACGCCTCACCGGTAGACCAGTCTCTCAGGCTTTATGTCATTTCAAAGCAGATTATGTCTGAGAAACAGAAGTAGTGCTCAAGTATTGGGAAATTGTATTTATTTTCCATATAATGATTATTACCTTTTTTCATGCAATATAAGCACAAGACTGCGATTGTTTGACAATTATTTCTAAGTTTTTGTGTCTATAATCCCTATAATCACATAATTATTGTATGACTCATCCCTTTCTTCTGTCAAAACCACTGTTTGAGAGGAGAGACGGCAGACAATAAAAGACATAGTACTGAAAAAGTGATGAATGAGTGGCATAACGACAGAAAACATTTATCACACCCTTCAGAAAGAGATTATACAGAGAGGATGTGCTCCGATATAATCGAAATATTTGTGCAAATTCTCTAAATAGCAAAAAAATCTAAAGAAACAAATGAATGAATTCATTCAATGAAATCGTATATAAAAGTTCAAGGAATCAAACGATAGGAAAATTAGTTAATTGAAGATATTTGGGGTCAAAATGTAATTTAAATAATTATTTCATACTTTCAATGAATAATTTTCTTTATTCGTCACAAACTTTGGAATTAATGTTTACACATATTTGTGATAATTGATTAAAAAAAATAGTTGAATAACTGCTCAGAATAAGTTCAACACTCATTACAGACTTCAATATCAATAAGTCCTCGGGAATGAAAGTCACATTAAGTGTATAATTATTTCTGAATTTTTTTTAACTTAATTTATTCGGATCCAAATTTTGATAATTTATTGGATCATCAAGGATCAAACAAATATTTAGAAAAGTAACCATTGGACCAAAGATTATCAATATTATCTGCAACAGCTGTTTTCCTGCCTAAATGAGATTGGTAGATTTTTAAAATTGTTAAACTACCGATTTATTCTCAAGGATTCAATTTTAGGATGAATTATAATAAGATGAGTAATTAAACCTAAAATTAAAGCTTGGTTATTCACTCAAACACACAGTAAGTGTAGTGAAAACCTGTTAACTGATGTTATTGGTTGAAAAAAGAAGAAAACTTAAGGCATTTTTGAGCTTAAATTATTGAAATTACAACTGAAGATCAGCGATAGTATCGGTGATACTTAAAAAAGAGCAAAATTTAGACTCTTTTTTTGAGGAATGAGTGATAATTCGCTTTTTTATCCAGACTTTCGTTGAATTATTCAAAGATAAAATGAAATATTAGTTCATAAAAACGATAACATTTTTGCAGACTATTTGGAAAGAGTTATCCCAAGGCTTTAAAAACATTGAAATTAATCAAAGAATCGAGAATTTCGGTCAAATATTCTCAAAAATATCACTGAACGACAACTAATCCTATCTCTAAACAGGGGTTAATCTATGAATACATTTGATTTTGTAGTTCAACAGAGGATTTGATCAAAAATAGTATTTTTATTGCGATATTTGGCGGAAGAAAAGTCTGAACAAAACTAAAACAAAAATTTATTTTACGATTCAATAGAAATACTGTTTATCATTGATATTCAGGCAAATAATACATATTTTTGATCAAAAGAGATAAATAATTGTCAGTCATTTGACTAAAATTTGTTTAATGACTTCATTCGACATATTAGTCGAAAAACAATAAAAGATATAAAAAGAATAATTGTATAGAAATGAAGTGAAAAAAGAAAATTAAGTTTAATTTCAAAAAGAGATGAAAAATCTTAATATAATTTGAATAATAATAACAAAAAACTGTATAAAGATATGGAACAGAACTTCGCCTCAAAATTCAAGTTTGTTTCAAGCAATTCAATGACACCTGAAAAGAGAGGGGTCACTTTGAATACTAATTGCAATCTACAACTGTATGTCTTAATCGACAGACAATATGAATAATATCCTAAATTAAACAAAACTTTATTATTGATTGCAAAGTTAGTTAGCCAGGAGCTAACATTGAATAATTGTTTCAATTTATCCTTAGTGAATAATTAATGATAAGACAGCGATAATACATTGATTAAGATTTTAAAACAACAACAAAAACATTTCTTAATTTAAAATTTTACACTTTTCTCAATTAATTTTAAAAACAAGAAACAAAAATCATTTTAGTATTTGACTGTAAACTGAATGTAAAAAAACATTAGAAACTAATGATTAATAGCTTTATATGAACTGATAATTAAATTCTAGACTAAACTTTTGTAATCAAATTGAGAACAAAAAAATAGATTTTTGCAAATTCGAGTCAAAACCGATTATATTTAGGTTAAGATAAATACACTTTATTTGACATCAAATTGTGATAAAAGCACAGAATATTAAGTATCAGATAATAATATATATATTATAAGACTTTGTCTCAAATGTTAATTTGTATTAAATGTTAAAATGATTGTGACTTTTGCATTGATTTACATCTTTTGATTAAACCGTAAATTATGCGCTTAAATAATGAAAGACATAAATAATAAATATTTTGTAATAAAACTCAAATTTTCATGAAATGTGTTAATAATGTTTAATATTTTAATGAAACAAACTCTGAATAAAACATAAACTATTGCCAAATATTGATATCTAAAAATTTGTTGAATACTTTTTCAGTCAAATCAAGATTTGAACTCAAAATCACTGAAACATTATTCAGAACTAAAATTAAGAATTCAGTCATCATTTTGATGACAAAATTAAATGCAAACAAACGATAAAAAATAACATTTAAAACAAACTACAAATCAAATTATAGGCTTATATGAGAAATAGACTTTTTGAAAAAAAGTTGATTAATTTATTATCTTGATGAATCAAAAAAAGGAGCAGATCACCAAAGATTTTTCAGATGATGTGAAGTCACGTAAAATATAGCGTAAGGTTTGGTAATAGAGGGGATTATTTTCAATAATTTTGAGGTTAAGTTTGATTTAGAGAAGAGACGTCATCTCCAGAGAAGGGACACCACAAGAAGGGGATCGCATCGCATGAGATAACAATTTATTAGTTTTAACTTAGGATTCAATTCTAAAATTGGCGCAAAACCTCAATACGGGTATTGAGATATACGTGAATGTTATGAACGAGTGATCAAACGAATTAAGATTATAAACATTACTTCAAATGAATTCATCTTTCAATTTATTTTGCATCCGAAACCCATTCACAAAGATTTGATTCAAGATTTGCATGAATCTAAAAATATTTGAGTAAAGAATCTTTTGACAGTTGAGCTCAAAAATATCAGTCTATAGAGTCTAGGCTTTTGAATAATGAGTTTATTAGTCTTAATGCAGATGCGATCCATACATAAGAGCTATGATTTGAGAGGAAAACAAAATAAATATTTAGGAAAAACTCAATTAAAATATAGAGAAAACACGAAGAGAACAGTGAGAGAGGAAATTCTGAGCACACCTTAGGATGTATATTAAAATTATTCAGTGTTTTGATTATAGGCTTCATTTGAGATGAGATGAGAAAAACTATAAATTCTTGGAA
>JAQFXL010001125.1:0-13819 GCA_034693445.1 Edwardzetes edwardsi | reverse complement strand
AGAGAGAGAGAGAGAGAGAGAGAGAGAGAGAGAGAGAGAGAAAATAAAATAGTTTGTAAAATCTATTTAAAGCCCAACTGCTGTCAAATGTTTTGTAAGGATTGCTTTGAATGGAATGCATCGAATATCGTTCAAATTTTTGCCTATCATTTGGATTCTTACCGACACTAAACACAATATGGCTTTTCATGAATTTTTAGGTCATTCCTGAAAGCATTGCACACAGAAGTGGTCTTCAAGAGGGAAACCTATTGGTTCGAATCGGGAACATAACACTTAAAGGACTCACACACGAAGAGGTTCAGGAAATAATATTGCGGTGTATGAACACCATCGACCTCTTCGTTATCAGGTATCCCAATCACAGCCAAACATATTCTGACCTATTTTTGGTTAAAAATTAGTGCCAATAACAAGATATTCCTTCAAAAAATAAATTATTGTTATTTATTTGTATATTCTTTGAATAGACACAAATTTATTCAACTACTTATTTTGAAGCTAATTCAGCATGATTCTAAGTAAATAACAACATTCTTAATGTAAAAATTGATTGTAGATTAGCTTGCCCAATCAAGAATCAGACATAAAACAATTTGATTCTTGACTTCATTTGAGGATATAACCAAAAACTACTGAATAAAATCTAAGGTGTCACTTTAATTACTTTTGAACCTTTGAAATGTTCCAAGATAGCAAATGATTTCAACAATAGTGATAATCACCTATCTGTTTGGTACTATTTATTTCTTGTACAGTTTGACATTAATAGTGCCAGACATGATTTGGATAAACATTGAAATGTTGAAGAATTACACATAAATCTCATTTATTTGACTTAAAACTGCTTTTATTTTCAAATTATTCTTAGAAATTACTTTTGAAGAAATTTTGATGATTTGGTAAAAAAAATCAAAAAACTCTTTAAATTCTTATGTATTGTAGGCCATTAAATGGCCTAGTACATGTATATACTTTAACAGTAGAGTTGAGTTTTGAAGTTTCAACAATTTTTCTGATATATTTTAAAGGAGTATTGATTTTATGAACGCAATCCAATAAAAATACAAACATTTGACATTTGCAAAGACTAAATCAATTTCTTTCATGAGATCTTATTTTTGTTGTCTTGATTTCAAAGAAAGTCATTTTTAGACTCGACTCCCACTCACTCCATAATCTGAAGTCTCGTAAATTCTTAGGACAGAATGTGTGTAAACTTAGATCATTTAAATTGTTATCTCTTTTAATCGAATTCAATAGACTATAGGATTAAACAAATGACAAACTAAACCAAAATCTAGATTTGAGGTCAAATTCTTGGTTTGAATGAAGTTTAAGAAAATACTTAATCAGACAAATGAAGAAAGAGTTAGAAAATAATGTCAGGGAATAAATATATTTAAATTTTGAAATGAGTTCAAATTTTCGAGGAAATCAAGATTTCAAGTGAAAATATAACAACATTTTTAAAGTAAATGTTCCGAACTATTATTATTCACACAAATAATTATTCAAAAGATTATTGCAATACCAAGACAAGTTTATACTTATAAAAACAAAAAATACTTATATTTTTAAACAGAGAACTTTTAATTGAATATTCTTTTGTTATTTATTTTCTAGAATTTAAAAGTATTTCACAAATAATAATAGTTTTATAAATTACTGTTGAATTCAAATATTTTACAGAAACCCGGAATCAGAATCAACTGAAAATCAGAATCCAAATCAAATGAACCCTCAATACAGTCCTTACATCAACGAAACCGGACCCAAATCTCTGACAGAACATGTATTGAACAGAATGATAGAAAAGGATAACTATTATTCTACTGATTTCATGGATTACAGCAATCCTTCCTCTCCTCCACTCCAACAACAGTTTTTTGTAAAGGAAAGGGAAAGTAAGTGCTCTGATCGCCAGTAATTGATTTATGCATTGATTTTATTTCAATATCTAATTAAGTGTATGAATACAATGAATATTCATCGCCTTCACAATCAAAGAGCCCGCAGTCACCCATCCAGAAACCGCCGCCAAGTGGTCGGCCTTTTTCTCCAGTTGTTTCGCCGACAAACATAAGTTATCATTTACCCGAAGAGCAACAGTGGCTTTCATCTCAAGAACAGCTCAGAGATTCTCGAGTGTTTGGAGCCAGTCCTAGAGCGCGGTCCTCCAGTCCCGTTCCAAGTGGTGGACAACAACCAGATGGACAGAAAGATATACGAGTGTTTGGGGTTAAACCAAGAGGTCAATCACCACTTTTAAACGGCCAAGGCTCAAGGCCTACGACAGCGACGATGTCGGCCACTCCCAGTCCCATCCAAGAAACTGTGGACAGAGAAACAAAAGTAAAGGCAGTTATGTCTCCGCAACCCTTTCAGTATAACAAACAAACGAAGATTACTGAAATGAATGTCAATCCATCGGATCAGTCAAAAGACAAACAATTTTACGCCCAAAATAAAAGACCAGAAAACTGGAGAAATCCTGGAGTCGATCGACCGGAAACGGGACATCCTTTTAATGATAGAAGAGTTTTTGCTAATAATTGGAAGAAAAGAATGGGTGGTTCTCTTGATAGTCAACCGCATTGGAAGGAACCTTTACCTCTGCTGAAGACTGTGAGGCCAGACGTCAACCAACTATTGCCGTCTCACACAAAAAGACAGCAAACATATATTGTTCAGACTCCTCCCACTGAGAGGAATGCTCGCCCGCCCCCAACTGGTACAATGCGAAGAAGAATTCGGCCAGTTTGGCCACCACCCGATGCGAGTGGACGCCCTATCCCTAAATCCGGATTCGATAGAGGAGGTTGCAATCAAACAATTTTCTCTCAAATTTTTAATTTCAATAACTTTTATTAACTATACAGAGTCACCAAGCAGAAAATATGAGTGGCCGCCTTCTCGAGAGGGCTCTGTTGACCGCGAAAATTATGAAAATGGAATTATGTCTCCAAGAATGAGATACTCTACTCCTCCTCCCGGAGTGATGTGGAATCCTAGAGGAGAATCAGAATCCCAGAGCGGGCGATACACACCGACACGACGCGTGAAAAACTCGAATTGGCCGCCACTCAGTAATGACCATGATTCAAATGAGACAAACATTTCAAACAATATTATAAATTTTCAGGTAACGCCACTCCCGCCGGTCGGTCTGGATATCGACCTGACTTTGTTCAGTCAATGCCCGGTTCTCGGCGAGGGTCTCAAGCATTGGATACCTCGGATTTCTATGTATATACAATGAACAATCGAATTCCTCAGTCATATAGAGCTCCTCCGCCCAGCACTCAGTACTTCGATCAAAGCTATCACTACGACACTGACTGAACCGTCGGTCAAAACTAGGAATTAAATAATTTTGAAGTTTTTGACAATATTTCGGATTTCATTAAATAATTTCAATAAATAAATGGTTAAAACAAAACTCAACTTTTTTTCACATTAATGTTATTAAATGTTATATTATTTGTAGAATCTTTGAGAAACCATTGAATTAATATTTTACTCTTCTTATAATCTCATTTAAACCACTCCTTTAGTAATAGACTAACGAATATTATATTAAATGTAATATTTTAGGAAAAAACTTCCAACGAATTCAAAACTAATACAATTTAGTGTTGTTTTTGTCATTAAAAATGTTTTCAACAGAAAAATTTTGTTTTGTTTTATTTGATTTAGTTTTATATACAAATAATTTTTAATTTATTCGTTTAGAAAGTCACTTAAAGTGTTGTCGAATACGATACTTGGTCTGAAATACAATCAATTTAATTACTTTTATGTGCAAAATATTGTCGCAAAGAATCAGAATCTGTTGTTTTTAATTGCCTTAAATGTACGAATAAATCGTTAAAAATTCAAAATTTTATTATTTGTTTGTAATTAAAAGTGATATTTATTTTCAAAGTATTAATCTCTCGAAAAAGTGCTAATTTTATTGCATTTGAATAATAAAAGCGGACAGGCAGGCAGTCTGCCAAAGTTATACATCACGTGGTATTTCGGAATTTTAATGACTGGACATCTCTGACTGACTATTACTAATATTGACAGCAAATTGGCAATGAGTTAAAGATGTGTTTGAATTGAACTCGAACCTAAAAATCAAAGCAAGTATTTGGGATATACCCTTAGGCATCAGTGATTATAATCATGTTAAGATTTGAAATTACTCAGTTTTTTATCAGATGAATGGAAAATCTTGTTTATCTCAATTGAGTTAAACCCAGATACAAAAGTTGTGGATCTAATGATAAATATTTATCTCACTTTAAATTCAGTGAACCAGAGCTGCATTTTTTTGCGATATTTTGTTTTTATCCTAAAAGTGAGATTAACTTTTATTTTCTTCAAATAGTGTTAAACAAAGTTTTAAATAATTTTTGGTTCCAATCATTTGGCGAAATGCCTTTACATATGCTATGCTTTGCGAGAAAATACATTGAGTTTTATGTCTTAAGCAAAACAAAATTACTGCTTATTCTGTCAAAAATAATTTCAGTAAAAATTCTGATTAGTTTCTAAAACCCATTCACTTATTATTATCGTCTTTCGACCAAAAATAAGTTTTTGACCACAAATTCGACGAATCAAATGCCACACAAAAGTCATACAAAAAGGTGTTCTTAAGAATATTCAGAGAAAAACGAATAACAATTAAAAATAAATAATTTGTATATTTATGTCGGTTTTCAAACTGATTTAATCATTTGTTGTTCACATATTAATAAGAAGATAACCTGGATGAAAAATAAAATGAGTTCACAGTTAAGTTTCAGTTGAATTGAAAGCAAGGATTAACACAATTCATGAATATTTAGTAAACTTTCGATTCTGCAAATTCCGATTGTGTTTTCATTTCTAAACTTTACGTAATGAGAATTTTGATGACGTTCCCCTCAATACATGCTCTAAAGGAAACTTCTATTCCAGGCATCACATAAAGCATACAAATGTTGTTAGTTTTTGCATCACTCCATAGACTATTCCTTCCTGAGCTCAGGCCCTCTTAGGCTTGACTTTAGAATAAATTTGATTTCTAAGAATTCAAGGAATGAAAATATTTTGTTCGGTTATCGTGTAATTTGAGTCAATCACATAATTATGGCGAGTGGACAGCAAATCACTATCAAGTTAATGAGAGGTGATTCCAGCTCCTGGGGCTTTAGACTCCAGGGAGGAAAGGACTTTGCGATGCCATTGTCTGTGGTTAAGGTTTGTTCATTCATTCATTTCTTAATATTCATCATGAAATTTGATTGTTGTAAACTAACCTTCATTGAAAATTTCACTTTTAATCAAACGTTTTATTTCTCTCTTTCTCTATACTTTAATTTTTGGAACCGAATTAAATTTATTTGTCTTTAATTTTGAAAAATTTATATATTTTTAAAGGTTTCAGTTAATTTTTTTTACATTTTTCTGTTATTTCGTGATATATTTGGGAATATTGTTTGAGTTCTAAATTATTAGTGGAGTAATAAGTTTTCAAATAAGGGATTTAATTTTTGCCAATTGTATAACACCTGTAGTTTACAATAAATTAAAGCAATTTTCAAATTTCAATGAAATCAGGTCTAATATAGTCGAATAAAATTCATTTGTTTTGCGAAGAGTTTGTTTGGTGTGGAAGTCATGCCTAATGTTTGGCACATTTCTATTTTGAATGTCACAAATTCATAAATAACTTCATGTTATAGTGTCTGAGAGAACGCAAATTATTTTTAATTTTGAGGTAAATCCACTCCAAGTGTGAACACTCTCTTCAATAATAACTCAATCAGATAATTAAATTTTGTTAATCTAAAAGTTTATCCAATTTATCAAATTCTTTGATAATTTTAGAATTGAATTTCAAGTTTTGGTTTATAAACTCTTTTTCATTCATATGGAAGAAAAAAGTAAAAGTCAGTGAAATTCCTAAAATTTGAATTTTATTTGCAGCTATTTTTCAACTCAATTGCAAAACAAATAAATAAAAGTGTTTGAAAGTAATGGCAGAGATCTCCTCCAAAACTTAATGGTTTTGATTGAGTTCTGGGATGTTCTCTGAATCAGATTTTCGTCACTCAATGCAAAGTCGGTGTTAAATGGAAATTGTGTTTTGTTTGAACAGATTTTGCAGAGCGAAGCACTACTAAAATTTAAAAGCCGTTTAACATTACTATTGCTCTGCAATGAGTTGGCAAACAGAATATAATAATGTCTGAGGCCTTACCATCTTTGGCATGTCTTCCATTACATTAAAGAATTCTCACTCTCTATATACTATAGTAATCAGTGTTTCCTTTGAGTTCTTTTCCTTTCAATTCTCATGAATAGCAAGATTCTCATATTCAATATGATATCCGCTGTAATAGCACTCAAAACAATTGTCATAAGTTATGAACTCATATCTAAAGCCAAATCTTTAGTGCAGTAAAAAATTATCACAATATATAACGCATTAATTGCTGGGAAATGACTCAAAACTATATAATTCAACGAATAATTGCATTCAAATTGAAGTTTATTCCAGAAAATTGAGCTAAAAATAAGCTCTTTTGTTGATTCAAATTCAAACAGGTCAATTCAAACAGTTTGGCAGATCAGGCAGGGCTTCAAGTCGGGGATATTATAATTAAAATAGGCGATGGCGACGCTGATCTTATGCGACACAAGGAGGCTCAGGATGCGATTGTTTGTGCGGGCAATTATCTAAATATGACTGTTCAGAGGTTAGCCATTCATTTATTTTAAATGAGTTTAAACAAAATTTCAAACGATTATCAAATTAGAGGTGAAATGAGCACTTGGAGGCCCAGTGTAACTCCAGTTGGTGCTATTCAGCCAGGACAAGATACATATACCCAAACTTCTCTGAAAAAGGCCCAACAGGTGAGAAGTTGTCAATTAATCGAATACTAAGAAATGAATTACTCGAAAGCCGACGAAACCGATTGGAAGCGGACATAACACTAATGCAAAGCCATTTATGAGCGGAAATATTCCGGCATTAGTTCATAAACAGTATAACTCACCCGTCAATCTATACTCAGAGAAAAACATCGCTGAAACCCTTGAAGCACACACAGAAGTATTGACTTCAGGTGCTAAAGGGTTAGTGCAATGTTTACTTTCTACTTGGTTTCACTTATTTAATACCATTTCAATCCCCATAAAATAAAACAGAATAAACTTCATGAGACCGGACGCCCCCATCAACAAAGAGTCTGCAGTCTATCAGATGGTTCGCGACGAAGAGCTCAGAAAATCTAAGGGTATGTGAAGGCTGTGATCAGTCAATCACACGCTTGCGATCATTGAATGACAGAAATGACACAAACGGCGAGTCATATGAATATTGAGATATTATGGATAAACTCAGAATCAAAACATCAAATTTAATGATAATTTCAAAGTGAATTCATTTGAGATATAATAACTCTTTACTCAAAGTTTTCAAATCTTAAAACTCCAAGAATAACAAAAAGAAAGGCAATCATTTCAAAATGACAGATAATAGGGTTGTCTCAACTTAATTATTACGTGAAGAACATAATTATTATTCATTGAATAATCTTGTGTAAAGCCGACAATAAACCAGGAGAAATAGTTTTTAAAACCAAGCATCAGTTCACAGTTTAGTTCATTTTCCTGCAAATTAGGACTTCATCATAAAGCACAGAATCAAATCGTTTCGTTTGAACCGTTTTTATTTTTAGTCATTTTATTTTTGGGTTTCGATTTCTTTATTGATATCAATACAACCAAACATCAAATCTTTCAAAATTGTGTTTATCTTTCCTCAAAACCCAAATAAATATTCAATTTCTTTGAATTTCAAGATTTAAAATATTCTGTTTATGAGAAAAAATCATTTTATGTTAAGATTTATTTGACTTAATTGAAAACTCAACAGAATTTCGTCTCAACTCTGGTCTATAAAGTCATTAAACTTTTAATATTTTTTGGGGTAATTTTTCTTTTGCAAAAAATAATCAAAATATAGAGTTTGCTTCTAAGTAACTGAAGGATCGTTTATCAAATAGTGATTTCAAATGTATATCAATTTTCTAAATGACAGATATTTTTGAACATTTTTTGCTCGACTCTCAGAAATTCCTGTTTTTTGATAAATCAGAATATTCTCTATTTCTCTCATTTTATATTTTATTAACTAATCAACTGATCGAAAGTTATGATTGTCTTTTAATTCACTCCAATAATAATCTAATGAATAAGTAATGGAATAATCATTTTAACACTCGTTCCAACTAAGTATCTAGAACAAATTTCAAATTTACAGTTATTAAGATATTCTCAAAAGTGAATATAATTTTGAGATTATTAATGGATTTTTTTACTTTAAATCAAATCGAAATGAATTTATTTTCAACTTTTCTAAAGGAGAATCTGCGTCGACATCAGTCTCTCCAGACGTTCCACTGTTGAGAAATGCAGAAACATCTGCCACTCGACATGTCGAGGCTCCGGTAGATAAACCGGCATCAGAAAGACAGGAAAAAATAAACCAAAATATTTGCGCTGAATGTGAAAGATTGATTGTGTGAGTATATCATTCACGAATGATTAACAAGCTCAATCACCTTCTATCATACAACTTGATGAAACTTTTGAACCATAATTTTATATCAATTTCTATACAAATATTTTAAGGCTATTATTTGATAAGTTATCAATAATTTATAGAAAAATAGTCAAATTGGTTACCCGGGTAATAATCAACTTTTGTTTGTAACTTTAAAATAGTACTTTTCTAGAAGAATATAAGAATCAGTAGTTATTTCCGATTGCAAATCACTAGAAATCTAGACTTGCTTATTTTCTTCAGTTATTCTCTTCTACTGAATTCTAGAACTGATTATAATTTATTTTTGCTTCTCTTTAGTGGTGTTTTCGTTCGCGTGAAGGATAAGTCACTTCACGCCGAGTGTTTCCGATGCGCCACTTGTGGCACTTCATTGAAAAATATTGGCTACTTTACAATCAATGAGAAGCTGTACTGCGATATTCACGCCAAACAAGTGGCAACTCTTATCAATTCGAATGGTAATATTTTGCCCATTCCTCCCACTAATGGGTAAGAGTAAGGCAGTCTGTAGAATGACATCCTAAACAATAACTGATTATTTTCAGAATAAGCAATAGTATTAGTCCAAACCCACCACCAATTTCAGTGACAGGACCACCACTTCGAGCACAACAACCTATATCACCCAGTATTGGTGCGGTGCCATACCATGTGAGTCACATATTTTTAAAAATAATAAGTTATGAGTTATAACTTCAGAGGAATTTTTATCTCAAAACTAATCGATAAAAAAAATATGAAAATGAATTTTTGGTTATTTAAAAGGATTGCAAAAAGTGTTAAAAAAGAGTTAAACTTAGTTTTAGTTTCTGTCAGTTTCGCACTTTTCATACCAAACGTTACCAAAACTAATCTCAAGTCTTATCTCTATTTCTCTATACTTTTCATCTTTTGCTCTCATTTTCTTGAATATGTCCTCAGAGTACTCAAGGAGTACATCAATTCAACTCAAATCTTCAATACTCGACGCCTAAAAAATATTCTTCAGTCCCCCCACCGGTGGCTCCAAAGCCGGCGGTATTTAAGGCTTTATTTAAACATTGGAACAGAATTAGAGATTATTTGATTTCATTACAAATCTCTGAAAGACTTAATTTTTTTAATTGATTGACATTTAGTTTAAACCCAATTCACAGCAAAATGTGTCATCAATTTATGGGAATTCAAGCAATCATCAAATTGATGGACAAACCGACGGCTACCGACCCTTTACAGGTATAGAATAAGCAGATGAATGTGTATAAATTGATAGAGTATTCACTATTACATGTATCTGATATCTGTCACAATCTGTTCCTACTTTGGCTTTACTCCTCTTTTGCACATTTATTTTAACATATTTTAAGGTCAGCCCAAACCTCTTTGGCCTCCGCCACAGACTTACGGCCCATCAGGTGATTCAGTTCTAATCAATAGATTCTAATAATTAGAAGCTAACAATACTCTGATTCAGGCCCTCGTATGCGGGGACCTGTAACTAGAGAACCGGGCAATAGGGAAAGACCTCGATCACTTTATTCTACTTTTCCGCTCTCTTCGCAAATGTCTTCTTCGGATGACTACAAAAGAGCTTCAAATTTCTCATCTTTTCCCCCAAACGGCACCCCCTCTATAGCGACCTATGCCACTAGCTTTACACAGCACTCGACAGTGCAAAGCAAAGCGCCTCCAATGACAGCACCCAAACCTCAAATTAATGCTCAAAGTTGGACAACAGGTTCGTCTTATTCATCCCCTATGATTCCCGGTCCCGGACAGTCATCGATTCCTGGCTCACGGCCAGCTCCACGTCGAGGCAGAGGTTTACTGAAGTCTCCGATTACTGGCGCCACCATTGCTATCTGTGGAAGCTGTGGATCACCGATTCGGTAATATTGACGACCATTGGTTCTAAATCTAATTCAGCGTAAATACATTCAGCGGTCCATTCATTGTGGCCCTAAACAAGACGTGGTGTCCCCAACACTTCTCCTGTGCTAACGGCCACTGCAATCGTTCGCTGGAAGACATAGGATTTGTTGAGGAACAGGGTAAACTATACTGCGAGAACTGTTATGAGGCATATTTGGCACCCATTTGTTCCAAATGCTCGCAAAGAATTAAAGGGGTATTCATTTCATTCATTCATTTGATTTTACCCTCAATTTAATAAACATTTAAACAATAGGACTGTTTGAATGCATTGGAGCGCCAGTGGCACCCGGAGTGCTTCAATTGCGCCTACTGTAAGCGCCCGTTTGGCAACAGTTCCTTCTACTTAGAGGACGGACTGCAATATTGTGAAAAGGATTGGAACGAATTGTTTACAACCAAATGTGTCGGATGTGGTTTCGCGATAGAGGCCGGCGACCGATGGGTCGAAGCACTCAATCAGAACTACCACTCAAATTGTTTTATGTGCACTGTTTGTCATAAGAATTTGGAGGGACAGAGCTTTTATGCCAAAGGCGGTCGTCCTTTCTGCAAATCACACGCCCGATGATCGTTCCGTTCCGTTCGGATTCCATTCCGATTGTTTGGCCAACACTTGGATTCAATTTATAATTAAAATTAGACTAAAAATTGTTTTCTTCTCTGAATGTAGACAACGATTAAGTGTTTTATTTATCACTAAATTTACAGAAACTATGTATTCAATGAACTCTTCATCCGATTGTGGACTCAATTCTATTAAACCTAAAATTAAATCTATTAAAAACCGAATAATCAATTGAATAACCGCTCAGTTGGGTTGCGGCCATCTCTTCAATAAGACATTCAACTGGTCTTTAGTAAGTTTTGTCTGATCTGCCGTCGGAAGGCTTTGGTCCGGATTTGATTTTTTTGACTCTCTTTTGCTCTGTTTTCAAAACAAGTTTCAAATTTGAGGACATTTTGCAAATTGAAAGACAACTGATAGGACTGGAGGACTGACCGCATAACTTTCGTAACACTTCTGGAAAGTGTCGATTTGTGTCTGACATTTGCTTTGGTCGAACTCATTGTCTTTAAAACAGGACAACATATCCATCATCTGAGGAATACAGACCACATCTGAAGATATTATGAGAAATCAGAACCAATACGTTGATTACAAACCGGAATCAATTTTGGTTCCAGAAGTCACTTCATTTCTTAAGACCATTGGTTTGTCGGCTTTGAATCTGGTCACCGGTCGGGCAGGTCTTCGGCCATTTCTCATCCAGCTGTTCCAATAATTGACCTTGGTTAACTGCATTTCAGACTAGAGAAACAAATAAATTCAAATCAATTTGATATAAATTCAATTTAAAGCACAGAAACGACAACCAAAGAAATGGATTCTTTGCAGAAGAAGTTTGTTTTGAAAAATGTGTTGAAAACGAGTGAAACAAATGTCGAAACTAATGATATCTAACGACAAATATTACAAACATTTAAACAAAAATAATCAAAATATCATTGAATTTGACACAAGTTTTTAATTTTGATTTATATCGCAAACAAAGTATTGACTTTCAATTAATTCAATTGTCTTTCACTACAATTTGTGTTCATTTGCTTCTAATCACTGAAACATTAAATCTGTACTTAAATTGTCTGAAAGTCATATATTTTGAAATTTTTTCAATTTTAGTCAAAAATATTTATTATTTTACTTATGATTTAAATAAACACCAAATTTGTAAAAATAAATAAAAATTGAGAGAAATTTTTACATATTTGGATTATTTTTGATTCAAACATTAGATGTATAGTCAAAATCATTACCAGTATTTGGGAGCTCGGTTAAAAAAAGGTGGAGTTATCTTAGTTTTTCAATGCAATGTCAATTAAGATACATACCCTGTGGTAAGGCCGCGCCTTCGAAACTAGCAAAGCAATAAAACACACTAAAAGTGCTACCAATTATTCGTTACAATATTGGTTACAACAATATTAGGCAATCAGAGGACTTGATAGACCATAAGGTTTGCTCTGTAGTGTAACACAACAGTCGGAGGTGCGGCCGTACCACCACTTTAATGTCGCTCCCAAATACTGATCATAACATTAATCACATGTCCTATCAATGATGGCTCACATAATAGCCGTTCACTGATTACGTAACGCATTAGTAATCATTGATTACATTATTTGTTTTAATTTTCACAAATGGTGTCAATGAGTCAATCAGTCAATTGATTTTAAAAGTCCAATAAACCTCATGTCAGGGAAAGGCGCAAGGAAGAGGTGGAGGGGAAGAGGTAAGGAGGCGGAGGGGAGAGGTGGGGAGGCGGAGGGGAAGAGGCTTTTAGCGCAAAGGCCATTATGTGAGCCATGAAGTGATAATTGTCTTATACCGTAATAAAGAGAAGTTGAATGTCATTACACTTTTCTTCGCGTTTATTAGTGTCCGGACAACGAACCAAAACGTCTAAAATGTCTAAGAAGTTGACTAAAATGGATGCATTGATTTTTTTCAACTCTCTTCGGTGGTCGTATTCGCGGGGATATAGCCGTCGGAGTCCTTGGGATTCAAGCGAACGGATAATGTGGTCATTGATTGCAATGGTTTGGCCGAACATCGAATACTGGACATCAATGATAGGCTTCGGAGGCGCCGGACATAAATGATTTGTTAGGTTGTCATCACTAAAAACATCGATATAACGCATTGGAGGCAAAGGAAACACCGAAGAGGTGGTCGCCGACTGTAGTGACTCCGAAGCCATTTAAATATTGAAATATTGAAATCGGGATAAGAATTGACTTTAATTGAGTCAATCAAACAAAATATCAATAAAGGAATCACTAAACAAATGGCAAACTCACAAAAAACGTACACAAAATATGTGAGTGCGGGGACTGCCGGCAGCTTATCTTAATGTAGGGCCTAAGTAATTATTGACCAACTTATCAAGGCAAGTGTCAATAGATTAACTGAATTCAATTAAAATCATTTAGTCTGAAAGCCTTCTTTTTTGTAGAGAAGGTCCAAGGGGTGCTTTTATCTCCTATTGGTATACATGTCTACATAAAATTTATTCAAATCATCTCTAGTTTTTGTAAATCTATTTAAATTTTAATTTTGACAAGATAAAATCAAATTTCATCATGGCGAAATAATGAAAATAAACAAATACCTTACTTTAGAAAAATAATCAATGTACATATTTAGATACAGTTAATAACCATTTTCATCAACCGAGACGGGAACTCCAGAAAGGTTGACAGAATCGGTTAGTTGACTGAAATGATTTGATA
>JAQFXL010001124.1:0-13824 GCA_034693445.1 Edwardzetes edwardsi | reverse complement strand
GGTGTCGTAAACTTTTTGCCAGTTTATTTTTCACTCTTTTTCAACCAAATAGTTATTTTTTCCTAAAATCTCTCTTAGATTGTACTTTGTTTTTATCCTTGTTCAAATATCTTGATGTTTATCCCTGTGCCTGGGTGTCGTAAACTTTTTGCCAGTTTATTTTTCACTCTTTTTCAACCAAATAATTTTCTTCCACTAAAATTCCTTAATTTTAATTAACTTTATTTGAATTTCGCTAAAATTAGAAACATTTATATATATATATTGTCTGAAAATACAATTAAATAGAAACCCAAATATAAATTTAAATATATTTTGATATAAATTCTATACAATCATAGGGTTAATGAGAGGACAGACCAATAATGGATAAAATCGTTAATATTAGGCATTACTCGAAAATAAATCTTAGAAATCATTAAAATGAAAACTAAATTAAAGTTTGAATACAAATAAACTAAAGGTTTGATTTGCGATAACTTTTTGAGAATTTTCCAAAATTACGAATAAATGTCTTTCAATCCGAACAACAATTTCTCATTTTATTCGATTTTCTTTTTCCTCGACTTCTTGGAAGTGATCTCATACTCGACCTCTTCTGTCTGTTCCTCGACTTTGATCTTTCTTTTAGAGAAGCGTCCTCTGAGGTCATCGAGTGAGGAACCGGACACCAGTTTGTGTTGAATGGTCTGAATCTTAGAACTGGATATACCGTAGACTCCGGTGAGGAAGTTCTGGCAGACCTGTACTTTCTTTCCCCTGACGTCGACAAAGTAAGTCCAACTGACAGTCTTATTGTGTCGAACCGGGTTCTGAACCGTACGCTTGGGTTCGTCAGCACTCATAAGTCCGGCCAAAAAATAGTTTTGATTTGTTTTGCTTCTAATCGACCAAAACCTGAGACAAACAAACAAATGGTCACATAATTGACATTTGTTAACATCGGACACACCTATTGAAACAGTCCTCCTGAACCTGTGGCGCAAATTTGTTAAAACACTGTCTCTTAAGACAACATTTAACCACTGGTGTCAGTCCAGAGGTCGGCGGCGTCGCGTAATCCATCTCATCTTCGTATTGGTTAATGTCATCGGAGGTCATTATCTCGGAATTGGCCGGAATTATCATAATTGTGGTGTTTGTGGGCAACTCATTGACAGACATTGTCGTAATTAAACTCTATTTGTCTTAAATTAAACGAAAAAATGTTTTTCAAATCAATTCTGTATTGGTTTTCAAATACAGTCTTTTAGTGAATGAAATTGTCGTCCATTTGTTTGAATGAGTTATCACTGAAATGGAGAGAAATCTAAAAACAGGTTAACTCTATGGAGAGTATGCGCTCATAGACTCCACTTTCAGATTAATAGTCTCTGAAGTTATTTGGCTTTCATTTCAACAACTTTTTTATGTCGTTTCAAATTAAACTAACTTTTATTGTGAATATTCTTCAAAACAATTGTAGCAAGATCACCTTTCTATTTTTCTGAACCTATAATCACCATTCTTCAATTCTGTATAATTGATTCATTTGTTGAATGATCAAACTTTCTATAGATTTGACCAAGTTTCAATTATTCTCAATATTATTTTTCGAATTCTATCTTTGATGAATTGAAAGATGACCAAGCTAGTTTAGTGAATAATAAATATCGAGTTTTGACTTTTAATAACAAATTTTTATTAATTTTAAACCAAAAAACTGAACAAATGATTAGAATTTATATCCGAAGAACTGTTTTAGTCCTTAAGAAAAGAGTCATTGAATTCGATATAATTTTAGAATATTTATTGTATTTATAAATAATTGAAACAATTTATTGATTGGTCTCTAATACTGTTTGAAAAGGATCCGGAATAACGATTTCGCTGAGAAATAAAGTTTCGTTTTTCATAACAGAGTTGTCGTTTGTTTTAGTCTTTTTGCCGGTCTTTGGTCTGACTGTCGTCTCTTCGGAAACATTTTGTGTGCTTTGATGGTTAGCCTCCAACTGAAGACTTTCTTCTAATTTTCGTTTGACTGTGTGCTGATTGGCTCTGCGCTCTTTATCATACTTTCCTCTTTGGTCTTCAAGAGGATCGCCGTTCACTAACTTTGTCTGAAGGACTCGAAGTCTTTTGTCGGAAACTCCATAAACAGCCAAAAAGAAACCCTTACAGACTTGGACTTTGCGTCCCCTAATGTCCACCCAATACTTCCAACTCAATGTCTTATTCTTCTTAATGGGACGACTGGTCACTTGAATGGGTGTCTGTGCGGCCATCAGTCCCACTAAATAGTAGTTTTGTTTGGCATAGTCTCCGATTCTCCAGAAACTAAACGAAAGCAAAGTTTTGGTTATTTTGACTCAAATTTTAATATTGAACTCAAGAAGTAATACTTATTGAAGAGTTCATTCTGTGTGAGCGGTAAAACCCTTTCATAACACTGTTTCTTAAGACAACATTTAGTGACGGGAGTCAAGTATGTACTCCTCCCAGATGTGTCCTCACTCGAAGTATTTGCGAAATCATTGGGAAATTCAATCAATTCATTCATTTCTAATTATTATGATCTTGGTTATAATTTATTCCATGAATTTGGAGAAGTGGTAATTCAAACAAATAGTTAGGCCATTTTGAATACCCTAACTAAGCAGTAATGGGCGTAAAAGGCATTTGAATGCATGCGTCGATCAAAGGGCGTAACTATTGCTGACATCACTGTAACGGCGAGTCGTTTATCCTCTTTATCTTCAAATCATTTATTGCTCTCAAAATCAAATCATTGTTTAATTGATAACAAAATTATTGTGACATTTAATAAAACTGAGAGCAAAACCTTTGAATTGCAATCCATTGACTCACAAACAGTCCATCAAATTTACGACCAATTGTCTTAAGAGGATAATTGAGGGCTGAGTTGATTCAAAACAGTTGTGTTTAACAATAATTTCATTTTAATGATTAAAAATCTGTATTATAAATGTTTTACAAATGATTTATCGATTTATTGATAAAATATACACTTTTTTAAAAAATAATAGAAGTCTTAACGCAAATAGTTTTGAAAAAAAGAAAAAATAAATGAATTTTGTTTTCATTTCCTATTGAGAGCCGTTCTCTTCGCCTGCCATGAGTTGAATCGATTGAACGCCACTTGAATTTGATTCAACAGATGAGACGTCAACTAAACAGTCAAATCATTTTCAATTAAATTGTTTACTCGAACCAATTGTTTGATACAAAGTTTGTGTCAAACAATACATACGTCTGTCGTATGATATTCTCGACTCAGTCTTTCGCTAAAGGGCTGTATCTTCACGTATTGGAACCGCTCCAACGTATTCCTCATTTGTTGCAACTTTTCCTCGATTTGAGGGGTCGTCGCCGGAAAACATGACCAGAAGTGACGCAACAATTCATTTAAAGCAAAGGTTAGATTCTTGAGCTCTTTCTGAACATCGAGCGGTACTTCGTCTCTAAGGTTTGTTGAGTGCGATGTCTTCATGAGAGCACCGCCAGGAGATAACTCGCTTAAGGCAGAGATAGCGGACGCGGAGTTCAGGGCGTTCTGACAGCGCGGCCGCCAATTGTCGACCAAATGCTTCATTTGGTAATACGATTGAAACGTATTGTTAACCGAATTATTGTTGTGATTACTGTCATAGGAATAGCTATTATTATAGATATCACAGTCGCCGTTAGGTATGGGACCCGACAGATAGCGGTCGCTATTAGTTATGTTAAGGACTGGAATCTTAAAGCTCTGACTATCGCTTTCTTGCAGGTCTTCCATTAGTGTTATTTCTTCGAGTCTCAACTTTTTCATGCGTTCCCTCTCTTTTTGGACAGCAATAAATTCGTTGTCATCGATCACTGGAGTGATTGTTGTCACCGATGGGTGCGATGTCTTTGCCTTTTTGGTAATATTGCCGTTAAGTACTGGCGGAGGGTTTGCACTGTTGTCACTGCCTTTGTTTCGGTTAAGACAGGCGTCCAAAACCATAATCGAGTGATGATTGAAGCGCTTAATCAGCGCCTGATTTGCGTTCGACAATGAGTTCATTGAATCGTTTCGACTCTTATCGGTCTCATCAGAGGATTCCCCACTCGGGGCCCCCTTGTCCTCCATCAACGACAAGTCAACGAATGGATCGATACTACCTTTACGTAAAGCACTTTCGATATCATTTTTGGAAGAGTCGAGGAAAAAGTCTTTATTAGTAGTACTGCGGTCTCTATGAAAGTAATGTGACTGAAAGAATCGCTGCCAGAAGTCCTGTTCCGATACTTTGTGGGGAACGCTCTCGAAGTGCTTCCGTTTGACGGCCGGATATGTGTTGAAAATGGCTTCGATTATATCTTTTGTGATGTTATACTTAATACCATTACATCCGTCGACCTGTGGCTGAATATCGGCCAAAAAGGCCGCCGAAACACCGACTGACTGACCCATTGTGTCGGAGATGTCTATGGATTGCAAACAAACGAAAGAGCGGTTAAAATATTTGAATTTTGTTTACTTTTTTTTCAATTAATTGATATCTAATCAAAGAATTATTAATTAATCGAAAAATTGATAAAAAGCTGATTTTCATTGAATTCAATGCCAAACAAAACCCAATTATCTGAATATCAATAGAAGTGATGCGAATGAGACAAATGGTTGCAAACCTTTAGATTCAACCTTTTTGTTGGCCGCATAGTTGGCCCAAAACTCTTCGGCAGTAATTATCTGTGAGGTGACCAACTCTTTGTAGAGACCGAAGAGCTCCGGATCTTCACTCAGTATTCGACTCTTCTCTTCAATTTCTTTGGACAGTTTTCGCTTGAATTTCGGCAATAAATTCTGCAAAAGTTCTTTGACTTCATTCCTATCGTGGAGTTGACTTTGAATTCCGTTTGGATTAACAAAATGAAAGGTATCGGAACCGTTATCTAAAACTATTTGCAACTGAATCTTCGGCTTTCCTTCAGGAGATATCTTTTGTGTTTTGATGTCCGCATAATTATGGGAAATAGTGAACGAGTCCTTCCCGTTCGGCATCCAAGCGATGCGTTCGGCCATCAAATAAAGAGTTCCGTCATTTTTCTTAACCCTCACGTATTGAATGAATTTAAGGACGTCTTCCGAAGAGGTCGTCATTATTGCCAAATATCACCTGATTTGAGGTCAAAAGACATTTCAATTATTATTTCAAAACATTGACTAAAAATCTTAATATTTTTCTCAAAATCTAATGAATGGAAAAAACTTTTGAAAAATTAAAGAAAAGGTTTTAAATAAAATGCAATAAAAGATATGAAAACAAATTTGAAAACAAATGCGAGGTTTGAGTGAAAAGGGGGACAAAAATAGTCTTAAAACGTATGAATTAATGAGAAAATTAATATTAATTAAGTTTTGAACGATTGTATCAAATGATAAGTTGTGTGAAAGCATAGCAAACATTGCAATCATTGCCTGTATTTTAGTATTGGTTAGCATTGAGTGCGAAACTCACCCAACAGTTCAATACGTTTTTGACGATAAGATTATTAAATTTATTAAATTTAGTCCAAATTAAGACAATTTTGTGCCAAAATGGCATTCATTTTGATGACTGACAGTTAGTCAGAGGATATGGTAATGAATTTGATGTCAATTAGCGGTTAGTTTGTCGGCAATAATGGTTTAACCGATGCCTGCGATGACAATCGATTGTCGGTCAGCCATAAGACAGCGTTTGACTGCACTCATACACAGACAGCACTCATAGCACAGTATGGCGTAATTGCTATACATTTTGAATGCCATACAAACACTATTGCATTGAAAAATATAGAGAATAGCGTAGACCCTATTCCAAAAGGATCTCCTATCGGGACTGAACATTACGATTTGTGAGGGAGCAATGCTTTTACATGACTAGCAGGGGTAGCCACAAAACAACCAATCACAAGCCAGATAACAATATACAAGTAAACACCACATATATCAACTACATTTTCTTCTTCTATCATTATGGTCATTATCACAAAATAATATTAAATTTAAAACCCGAAAAAAATTGTTCTAGACAAATAATAAGGTTATTTTACAAGTTTGAGTAGTGATTATCGATAAACTCGAAATGTAATTATGGGTGTGTTTGGTCATATTCTGGTCGATACGAGGGCTGTAAGTTCTGCTATATCGCCAACTATGACATCCAACGACATAAAAAAGAGATAAATTATTGCTTGATTTCAAAATTAACCAAATTTCATACATTCTTCTACAATTAATTTAAATTGAACTAATACATTCACTGAATTAAAAATTACCAATTAAAATTCTAGGATAATCAGAGAAACGTTTTATGCTTTCATTTATTTGTCTTCCTTTCATAAAACTGGACTAAAATGCAATTTTCATCGACGACTCAAAATTTTATTTTAAATCTTTAACAATTTATCTATTTAAAAAACAATCACAAATCAATTTAAAATCATTGAATTTATCAATACCAGGATGAAATAAGTATTTTGGCCTAAATTTCAATGTAATTAACCAGGAAATACTATTTTCTATTGATTTTTTGTCTGATTTTTTCATTGCTATTGTTAGGCGACTATTATTCGGTGTTTTCCCCAATTTTAAGATCTAATGCTTCAGACATAAGACTGACGACAAAAAGACATATCTTTTGAGAAGAAATATAATTTTTGAATGAAATTCAATTGAATTAATTGTAATTCCCTTTAATTTAAATCACATAAAAACGTCTCCAAACTAAACGAAACTTTTAGTCCCCTTTCAGTAAAATTTCAATTGAAAATCAATGTAAGACTTTGAGAGCAAAAAATGCTATCATTTATGGCAAAGAGTGTTGTCATCCGATGTATGCATTGAGTTGTTTTGGTTATCAATTAGCTGTCAATCAAATGTTGAAATAATGGAAATCAGTACCGAAATGGCGTTAAATGCAATTAAAAACAGTTTTAGTAATTATGAAAACTTTGTTAAATCCAATCCTTTGATTGCATCCGAGTTGGAGTCGGCTTTGCGTTGGATTTCATATCTAATTACAGGTAGTTTTGGGCAAAAACTCGGCTCAAAATTCAAATTAACTTTAATTTCATCCATTGTTTTAATCTTTAGCCACAAAACTAAACAATTCTCATATAATCTCTGAATTACTGTATTCGTGTTCATCGCTATTATCTTTACTGAATGATACCATTCTTAGGAAGTCCTACAATATTAAGATAAATGTCGTGAGTTTTCCACTGGTTTTTTGTCTGCGTTTTTGAGTAAATGTCTTAATTTATGTCCAGAACTCTATCGTTGAAAATCTTCAGTTAGTCTTAACTATCATTGAATACATTCAAGTCTTCTCTGAGTTCACCGCATATCGAGTGTATGGAGAGGTCGGCAAATGGGTTGTCGTCACTGCCATTCAGATAACAAAGTATTTGACAAATGAATTATTGTCTCAATTATTGGTTAAGAAAGTGATTTGTTTACCGATAGAGTTGTGATTCGATTAATACTTCTCCTGAAGTATAATCAGGGCATTCAAAGACATAAATTGGTGGCGCCTTTGGACCGGTCTAGAGATCTAAGTCTCCAAAGCTCTTCATCCGAGTGTTCTAATGGTTTGAATGTCAGTTCAACTGAAGAAGAAGGCATTGAATTATCAACTTTTAAACTCAAACGAACCGGTCGTGTGCTGCGAACCATAGATAATGCCCCTCCACGTCCTCAGCGGACATGGCTCTCACCTCAAGACAATTTTCAAATTAAGCAAATATTAGATAAGCAAAAACGAACAGCACTTCCATCCGATTTGTCAGACATACAACTGATCGGAGAAGTGTTGCATATCATCCAACCCGTGGCTCACTTGACAGCAATCGCCGGTTTCGGCGTCAAATCATGGACTCCATATCTGTTGTCTTTAGGTCTGGACGTGACTTCTTTACGTCTATTGAGTGATCCGCCGACAAAACTCTGGAATTTCAACGAAAGGGTAGAATTGAGTAAAAGGTCTTTCTCTCTGCTCTTATATTTGTTGAGATCTCCCTTTTATGATAACTACACGAAACAGCGGATCCTCTCCATAATGAGATTCATGTCTGACCACATTCCTCTCTTCGGGCGGCTTATCCGACCTCTCATTGAATATCTGCCCGAATGGCAAAAGACTTACTTTTATGTATGGAATGTCTGACAGATTTTATTCTTGTTTTTTGAATCAATTTATATATTCTTATATTTGACTACAATTTTGTTAAACAATTTGGTATTTATTTCACATTTGATTATGTATTTCCAAAATGGGATTAAATAATAAATTATTTAAGTATTCGTTGACTTTGTTTTTATTTTAATCATTTGATAATTTGATTAAAATCTCAATAAATGTGTTAATAGAATACAAAATTAGAATTAAATTCATTTTGGATTAAAAGTCGAAAACTTTTTGAGGATTTTTGGGTCAGGTTTTCGACAGTTTATGTTTTGATAGCCTTTTGCCGACAATAATATGTTTTTGTTTCAAATTGAAAGTTATTTTGTCGAACCCGGAAATGTGTTGACCCCAATCTCCAATACCTAACCTAAACCTAGACCTCAAATATAGGTGCCATCATTGCTTAGATTTGAAGAGTTCCCAAATTTATGGGTTAATCCTTTGAAAAAAATGAAAATAAAAGCATTGGATTTACTCTGAAATTTTCATTAAGTTATCCGAATTTCTCGAATACCAGAACACTATTTGAAGTATTTTTTGTCTTTTTGTCAAAAGTTTTTGAAAAATGTTGAAAATGTTTGTAAGTATTCAATAGTTTTAATGTCTCTTTCTTTTGATTAATTGGTTTGTCTTTTGCGGTCAGTTTATTCCTCTAATGCTTGTGTTGACCACGAGTTCAATCGACGCCACGTTTCCCGAACTTCCAGATATGGACTCATTTATCCAACCTATCTTTGAAATGGTTCCGGTCAATGGTCAACTCAGAGTGAATGACCAGATTTTCCACTTCGGTTCGACTACAACTCCCAGTAGTGATATTTCATCTGAAATCCAAGAGGTGCTGCCACCAGTGGATTCCTCGCAGACACCCAATAGTTTGCCGGAAACACCCGCCTTCGACTCGCGAGGAAGTGAGAGTCTGCCTTTACTACCGAATGCCTTACCTGAGCCTCAAAATAACAAACCGATTAACGAACAGAACTTTGATTCGAGAACACAACCAATTGCCGACTCTTTCCCTCAAAGCTTCCCAAATAGTCAGAACTTCCCCTCGAATTTTGAGACTCGAATTCCAAGCCTCGACTCAATTCTCTCTAATATGAGAAGTCCTCAGAACTCAGTCTTCAATTCGTTGCCAAACATTGGTTCGACAGAAATGGGTTCAACTTTTGCTCGGAATGCAAACAGTGATTTCAGAGATGAGTTTTCACAACCGCCGGCTTCAACACCAGTTCCCTTCGGCTTTCCAGGTCCCAGCGCCGCAAATGAAGTTCGATCTAATATCGCCTCAACCGAATCACCTCTTGTGGTCGTGCCTTTAATGGTATCTCCAGATAGTTTGCTGCAAAGAAACGGTATGTCATCAAATCCTCTCCCGATCCCAGCACTGTTCGCCTCTGCAAATAATGACGAAAGAATGAGTGCTTCCGAAAGAGTTGAGTCGTTCCCCGTCTCAGTCGAACCAATTTTCGGTGAGAGGACCACAAATGAAAGCGCTGACGACTCAGCACAAGTGGTGAGCCGACAGTCAACTATCGTAGTGCCGCCTTCGATGTTCAGAGAGTTGACAAATGAGTCGCTCCCCTCTCAACGCAATTTGGACGCAGAACTCGATCGTCACGTTTTGACAATTTTGAGAAATACAAACACAACCGGAAGAACGGCCGCTCCCATCACTTTCGATGGTTCTCTGTTCAGAACTCAAGAGATGCCAACTCTGACTGAAGTGGAAGAGACGGAAAAACAAAGATCGCAATCAACTCCAAAGACTGAGTCATCTGAAGAGTCGATTGAATCTTAATTATAAACAAATTTTATTATAAAATCTATAAATAATTAAAACTGTAAATCATTTTCCATAAAATAAAAATTTTATCAAACATTTAACCCGCATATAATTACCTAGCTTTATTATTTGACACCTAGACTAGAAAAAATTAATGTATACCGCTTTCCCCGCAATCGACGACATGTCGGTATAGCTGAGGTTTTGGTCATTTCCTCAAAAAATGCTTTACGATGTTTACCGACATATCGGTATAGAGTGAGCGACAAAAAAAAGTACAAAATTTTAATAAACTGTAAAAATATTTAATTCAGAACCAGAAATAATGTCTTCATTATCCCGATCATCAATTTTCGGGAATCCGATCATTCCTCTTACGATTCAATTGGATTAGATTCCAAAAGTGCGCGAATATTGGAATTCAAATTTTGATTTGACCTATCAGAAGCTTAACCCCATTTGAATATTCATTTTGTTGAAGGATTCAAAGTCAAACGAAATTTCAGTCGTTAATACTTTTATCTTAATCTTGTGGTACAAAAATATTTGTAAATTTACGAAATGACTAAATTTAAGAAATTTTGTTTTTCCCTCATTTTCACTGATATGTCGTCTATTGTGGGGTAAAACGGTAGCGATATAGTGAGTAAAACTTTAAAAATGATTTCTCTATTTGAAGGTCATTTGATTAACTATTTTGGATATTTGAATCTTTTTGAATGTTATCTTGGTGATCACTGCACCAGTTGGGCACCGGTACTAAAAAGACGCCAAAATTGAGCTCATTTTGTTTAATGCTTTTCCATGGGAGAGGTTATGGGAAGGGTTTAACCCTAATTATTAATAATAATCGAGTATTGAATTAATTGATCTCAAGGTTGTAATTCGAGATAAAATTTGGTAAAAAGACTCGAATAACTTGCAATTATTTATAGGTTTCGTCACTTTTTATTAGAGCTTAAGGTTTGAGTCTTTAGGTGTCGTTGAAGTCGTCTAACAATTGAAATGAGTTTCAGTTGAACTCAAAGCAGACAAACGACTCAATGCTTGGATTCAATCAAATCTAACGATATTTTGGTTTTGATTTTATTTAATCTTCATTTAAATGATGTCATAGACCGGAAATTGCATTCATCGACATATCAGACCCGAAAATCTTAAGACTAACCATTAAATACACAAAATATTGAAGGTTTTTATCAAAAGTTGACTCAAATGTTTGAACTATTGATGAAATTGAATGCCATTTGAAAGACAATAAACACATTCAAAACATGTGTTTGTTTTGTGGCAAAAACTGTTTCAATGTTTGACTCATTTGTCTGTTTTGTTTGATATCTTGTGCAGTGATATCTGACTGAAAACATGGATGGATGGGGTGCTGACCAGTCGTTTAATTCGTCGATTGGGTCGTTCAACAACTCATTCGGCGGCAATAATCAAAACAACTCTAACGGCCGCCCATTCGTGCAGATCAGTGCTCAGCTAGAAATTAAGGGATTGCCGGCTGAAACTGACTGCAACTCTATCAGAGCCCGATTCGGCAGATATGGAAGAATTGCCCGAATCGTTATCGACCACAGTATGAGTTCGCCGAAAGCCGGTTAACACAAAAACTCTTCAATTATTTTATTCTTAGGGTTTGACGAAAACAAAGCGTTTTGTTATTTGGATTACGAGAGTGACCTGAGTTGCGAACACGCCATCAGACTCGAGAACAGTAAAAAAATCGATGGCAGGACTATCACTGTCCAGAAGAAGAGCAATGATTCTGTCGACTCAGACGTGAGATAATTGTTTTGAAAGTTATTTTGAGCTTTTGTTTTACCGAATCAATTGTTTTACTCTAAAAGAGACCAAAAAAGCGGCCGCGAACTGACGGCGGCGGAGGAGGCGGATGGGGTAATGACACTAATGCTGGAGACGACTGGGGATCCAGTTCTCCGGCCACTAACAACAAGTCGGACTCTTGGGGTGACTCTAACGGCAGGAGTGGTGGCGGACGAGGAGGTGGCAGTGGTTGTCGTAATTGTGGAGAAGACGGGCACTTTGCCAGAGAATGTCCTAAAGGCGGAGGGGGCGGACGTGGGAGAGGTGGTGGTGGCGGTGGCCGAGGAAGAGCTTGTTTCCATTGTCAAGAAGAGGGACACTTCTCTCGTGAATGCCCTAAAAAAGGCGGTGACGGAGGAGGGGGTCGCGGCGGACGAGGGTTTGTATTAATCTATTCGAAAGTTTGGGTTTTAATTCGAAAAATGATGAGAAAAAGTGCTGTAAATACGCGAAAACCAACGGTTTGTTTGCAAACTGATGCGGACTAAAGCCTAGGGGCCATCTGATTACTCAACTCTTTCCCAATTTTTACTCAAATCTATTCAATTGATTTCAATATAATTTATTGTTTTTTCAAAACAGCGGTCGAGGAGGTCGTGGCGGTGGACGCGGTGGCGGCTCGAGTTGGGGTGATAGCGGTGGGGGCTCTTCTTGGGGCGACGATAATAGCTCGAGTACCTCTGCTGGAGGAGGAGGTGGCGATTGGGGAACTAATGATTGGGGGACTTCTGATAACAAAAGTGCCGCTAAAACTACTGCTGCTGTCGATGATTGGGGCACATCCTCTACGACCACTCCAGCCAAGAGTTCGACGACAGCTGATGATGATTGGGGCGGCGGCTCAACAGTAAACACTGCCCCCACACCTGAATTAGATTGGGGTTCTATTTTAGGTAATAAAGATGATAGCACTTCACAGCCTAAAAAGGAAGAGCTCTGGGGTGCCGGTGGTAGTGGCGGCGGCACTGCATCCAAAACGGAAGACGGCGACGGATGGAATTGAGTTAATATTTGTTGAGTCGATTACTTGACGCAAATATTGTAAATAATATGCTTTTGATTTGTGACCAAATTTTTTCGATCGCAAAGTCTTCACATTTACTAATCATTTGTTTGACTCGAAAACTATTATTTCGATGACTTCTCATTCCATACAACAATTCAATCATTAATTTTATTCTTTAGTTGTTTTCATTTGAAATAATTTTTATATTCAAAGATTCAATTCATTAATAATTTTGAGTTTCAGCTCAGAATTGATGTCCAAATAATCATTAAACTCATGAGTCATGACTTCTCCTCGATTATTGATAATATGAGACTTCAATCTCAGAAGCCTTTTGAAACTCAATAATTTATCCTAAATTTGACTAATTTTTCAAAAATTGCTTTTCATTTCAAATCAAATTTAAAATCAATTTGTTTTTCAAATTTTCAAAATTATTTTGTCCTCAAAATTGAGTTGAAATTCAATATTTTGACTAAAAATCGTTAATTTAATCGCAAATTTTGCAAACAATTGACGAATCAATTGAATAAAAGTTAACAGAAAAGTGAATTCAATACAAAAATGAAGTGAATTCAGGCTCTGAATAATTGGAGATTGAAATGAGAAACTGAGACCACATATGAACGGAATGCCTATCATTTAGATTAAATTTGAATGTTTTAGACAAACGGAAGCCCTAAAGTTATTGCAAATATTGATAATATTTATGTCAAAAATTGTTTTTTGTGTGTTTTGGAGAAACATTTTAGACATGAATTCAATTGTCTTAATGGAAAACAGAGAAAAACAAGTGATTAAGACATAAGTTCAAGAGTCAGACCAATCGTAACGCGGGCTGACGTGAGAACAGACGTAATGCACGAAAGGATGGGTTCTTAAGATTGTTTACAAATTCATTTATGTATTCAAGTTTTGTATCTTTAAAATAGCTAAAGGCACGAAAAAAAATCTCTATGAGACAGGGGACCTCAGGGGACCTGACGAGCAAAATAGATATTGCA
>JAQFXL010001123.1:0-13825 GCA_034693445.1 Edwardzetes edwardsi | reverse complement strand
TGGCATTAATCGTGGCATTAATCGTGGCATTAATCGTGGCATTAATGCGTCAATGATTGAAAAAGTCATCGATTAGTTATAAAAAATAATTAAGGAATTATTTGAAGCTTTTGTGCGCTTATGTTATCAGTTTTGTTAGGGTTTGGGCTAACTTTGGGCGGAGTCTGTTTGTGAGACATTATTGCAAGTGATGGTAGTTTTGCTATTTATGTTAGACTAGGACTGGCACTGGTCTTCACTCACTACTAAAGCACTGGTATATATAGTAAGGTGTAGTCAATACGACATTGTATTGAAGTGAAAGCTGACTGTTTGTGCCATTTATTGCCATTCAGTCGCTTATTGTTTGGATTTTTGGCATTTAATTGATTCAAACTTTTATTTGATTTTTATATTCATAATAATCGACGAAATCAGACAAATATGAGCGAAGAGAGACTGGAAAGGGACAGAAACAAGAAGATGAGGCTGAGCGCCGACACCGCCAGTGCCAGCTCCCAATCGCCAGTGGCTGCCATTGCCGGCACCAGTGCTAACAGTGCCAACTCTGCCCCCAATGCCAGCCGACAGGCCGTCCGACCGACAAATAGTGTGAACACTAATAACACGACTAATAGTAACGCAACGAATAGTAATTCAGTTAATAATAACACAAATGAAAGACAAAACGGAGACAGAGATCGAGAGGTCAACAAAGATATCAAAATGAATCCCAAAATGTCTAAAGCTTTGAGTACCAGCGCTAAGAGGTATGACTTGTTTTGATTTGATTTGATTTGATTGGCCTCGTTTGCTATCACTTTAACCATGCTCAATAGTGACAAACTCATCACAAATATCTATTTCATTCTAATAATTACTTAATTGAAAGCAAAGTAAATGAAAGAAACATTTATTCATAGAATTCAGAAAGAATTGGCAGAAATAACTTTAGACCCGCCTCCAAATTGCAGGTAATAAGTGATCATGATCAAATATGTGAGACATCAATACTCAAATAATTTTGTCGAATGTTTAGCGCCGGACCAAAAGGCGATAATCTTTATGAGTGGGTCTCAACTGTAAGTCAAATGAGATTTTTTTGATTGCCTTGATTTATAAAATACTCGAACAATTGAACAGATTTTGGGTCCTCCCGGGTCTGTTTATGAAGGGGGTGTCTTCTTTTTGGACATTCATTTCTCTCCCGAATACCCATTCAAACCACCGAAGGTATGGCCAAACATTTGAATGTGCGGTAAATTTAATGGCTTTAATGAAAATTAGGTGACTTTTCGAACCCGAATATATCATTGCAATATCAACAGTCAGGGCGTTATATGTCTGGACATTCTTAAGGATAATTGGAGCCCAGCTCTGACCATATCAAAAGTCCTGCTCTCTATTTGTTCTCTTTTGACTGATTGTAATCCAGGTTTGTTTGATTCGAGTGTCAATCAAATGATTAAATGATGTCTTCTCAAAATAGCTGATCCTCTGGTGGGGAGTATTGCCACCCAATTCCTGCAGCACAGGGACGAACACGACCGCATCGCCCGCTTATGGACCAAACGTTACGCCACATAATAATTGATTATATTTTAGGTTCGTCTCTGAATTTATTAACAATAAAAGAATTCGTCTCTGAATTGAAGGAAAAGTTGTCTATAATTCCATACAAACGAAGAACTGAACAAATGTTTGAGCCATACATCGACTCAACGATTTCTTTTGTTTTCCTATACATTAAAATTGAAATAATCGTCAATTGATTGACCAAAGAAACAGTTGAGTCATTTGAATATTAGTCATAAAAATCATGTCATTTAAGGTATGTTTGATAACGAAATTATTCGATAAATAAATTTTAATCTAAACTCAACTGTAATCTGATTTATGTTTTATTTTATTTCAAATTAATATGAATTTTGTGTAAATTAAATGTTTTGTCAAATATGTGCCTCTTTTTCGTCTTTATTTTCTTATTTAATGACTGAAACAAATAAAATCTTAACACAAATATTGACTCGAATTCATTGCTTTCACATTAGCTTTGAATCACTTTTGTTGCCGTTGTTTTCGGTAAAACTTTCCTAGCTTATAATTGATAATCAAAAGGCAAGAACAGAGCAAAACTCATGTAACCAAGCAATTTTAATTGTAAATAGTTTGATTATCTTGATCAAATTCAGGGTTTCAAAGAAAAAACTGTTTGACCTTTCCATCCGTTATCTTCGACCGATTCTTCGACCGACTTATTGAATTTGACCGAAATTTTGGAATCAAAAAGTAGATAACGTTTTTCTATTGATATTTAAAATCGTTTATAAAATCTTTTCAATAAGACATCAAATGATATAAATTATTAGAAATATTATTAATGAGTATTAATAAAAGTTTAAACATTTATAGAGTATTGAAAATTATGTCATTTGTGTCCAATGTTTCGATAATTAGTGAAATAAAAAGTCGACTGATTTGTAATCAAATCTGATATGAATTAAGGATTTGTACATAAAAATAATTGACGACTAGTTTTGGTCTTCCCTGAAATGATTCGCAAATATATAATTAATTTACAAATTCTGAGAATTATTGGCTTTTTTAAGAAAAATAATAATAAATAAATAAATCAATTATTTAGAATCGACTCATCCTTCAAAAAATTTTCGTTAAATATTTCCGTCGATTCCTGCGTCGAGTTTTGACTTTTTGGACACAACTGTTTGTATATACATTTGCTGTTATGCCAGACCTGTCCTATTGGACACTCACAACCGGGTCTGCATTTGAGTTTTCGACAATCATTTGGTGTCTTTTTGCTGTTATGACAGGTCCTTTTACAGGAAGAGGTACAGGTAGAGAAAGTCGAACCGGACGGGCATTTCATTGCTTTTAGGATAAAATTGATTGAAAATCGATTCACTCGTTTATATGACTGCAAACCTTCACACAATGTTTTCTTCTTCCAGTGCTGACTATAAAAGCCCAACCTTTGACATTGATTTGCATACGACTGGATTGCATTGCAGTGACATATCCTCGTCTTATGACAGGAACAGACGTCTGTCAAACACTTTCTATATTTTGATAATTTAAATAATTTGTCAAATGATTAGATAATAAATGAGAGAAATACCCGAAAAACGGTGTAATACTGATGGATGTGTGACATTGTCTGAAAAGTGAAGACTTGAGAATATTGCACACATTTATTGCACTATATCTCTGCTCCCAATCATTGAAAGAGCATCGGATTGAGCTCTTCATTGCTCTGGTTGTGAGTAAAGGTGTCTCACAAATCAAATTCTTTCCGACCTATTGTTCGATCAAATAATCGTTAAAAAAGTCTTTTTAAAGAAAATAAAATCTGAAGTTATAATAAAAAATATGTCATACTTTCCAAGAGTGCGTGAATTTGGAAACTTCTGCATAGATTTTGCCCTTTTTAGTGAGGAAGTCATCGTTTGGATTATTGTTGTAGTTTCCACACAAACCACATGTTCTGGACTTGAATTCTGGCGGAACTATTATTTCGATAGATTTAGTCGATTCCCAAATCACTTTCACTCCTAATTAACAAACAAAACAATAATCAGAAAAAAAGAATTTCCCAAATAAAAATCAAGAAATATACAAGGTACTGTACATTAACTATCTTGTAATAATTGGTAATAAAGAACCATTCAATTTTGTATCTAGCTTAATTCGTCTAACGTCTAAAAATATGTTAGAATTTTTGACTCTCATTTGAATTCAATAAAATTTTTGTGAAAAAATTGATAATTTTTACTATAATTTGAAAAAGAGGTGATAAATATGATTCTGACCAATGTTTGCCCTAACAATCACTTTGTTTGAATCCTTAACAATCGATAGTATTCCAAGTCTTATGTGAGGCAACCGAACTCTTGTTCTGCCGACTGTCACCCTTGCTGATTGTCCTAGACGAATTTTGAAGTTTTCTATTTTCACCATAACTGATGTTCCGCTGAAATAAGAGTTGTTTCTAAACTCAGAACCAATGGATTCGTTGTGATATTTGTTGACGATATGTACAGAAAACGTCCTACTCTTGCAATCGCGGGACAGAATGTAATTGCATTTTCCACTGAACTCATATTCTTTTCCATCAAATGTATAAAATTGAGTCAAATTATTAGTTATCCTGCAAACAGATTCTTTCATATTAAGGCAAACTTCGCGCTGACATACGATTTCTTTATTAATGCATTTGCATGATATGCACGGGTCATCTGATAGCAGTGGAACTTTCACACTCTCCCCTTCATTCTGGCATTTGATTGCATCACCTGTTGGCACATATTTTTGTTTCATTAGATGTGGACAACCATTGAAAACGAATAAATCTTTTGCAGTCAAAACGTATGATTAAAAACTACTCGAATGTAATATCATTTCTAAAGCTATCCATAAATTTAATTATTTGAAAATTCTCTGCAAAAGAGTAAGTGTTCTGACATTTCTCACACTTTACACGACTTATATATTACCGATAATTGAGTTTTCAAATAAATCTTGGGTTCCGACTAGAAGTGGGAAACTCATCGATTTTTTCGGATCAGATCGGATCCGAAATATTTTCAAATGACGCGATCCAGCTTAAATTGAACAAGTACAAACTGAAGGTACAACAGTCATCTATTTGTTTAAAAAGCCATAAAATTACTCATTTTTAATTGAATACACAAATTCACGTCGAAATCAGATTTAAGTATAAATTTCGTTCAAATCTACTAACAATTAGACATCAAATCAAATAATCATCAAAACTTCGGATCATTTTGGGACCCAAACTCTCGATCAGATCCGATCTTTTCATTGCTCAGATCATATCCGAATCTGAGTTTTTTTTGTCAGATCCGAAAAATCAAAAAAGTTTACCTCCAGTTCCGACCACTACTCAAATAATATCAATTGAGAAAATACAGAGAAATGTGACAAAATATATTGGTTTTAAGTTAATCCAAAATGATCTGCATTATAATGAAAGGCTTTTCTTTTTAAAACTTGATTTTCTTGAGTGAAGGAGAAAAATCTGTCCTCAGGACTGTTTTCTGTCTCAAAAGGCTTATACCGTATTACCGCGCATAAAGCTGCATGCCGGTATTAGTGAAATTGACCATTTTCTCAAAAAAGGCTTTATGGTGTCTATCGGCATGCCGGTATATACCGAGGAAAATATTTGTAGCTGTTCGGCAGTCAATTTCTTAATTCCATTGTTTCCTTCGATTGTCTACGGAGTGCTTCCAATTTGAATCCAATTAAATGAAAAAAAAATTGGGGTTTTGTCATTTTTAGACATTTCAAATGTTTAAAATTAATTGAACTAAATTTTTAAGTGCACCGAATAAATGTAAAATCAACACTGACTTCAATTGAGATTAGTATTGAAAATATTTGCTCAAGACATTAATCCTCAAGTTTACAATTCCTAGAATTGTTTACTCTCAGCTCTCAACTTATAGATAATTATTTTGTTTTTTGAATTAAATTTAACGTATGATTTCATTTATTCTTCCTCACTCATACTGGCATGCCGATCTACCTCGAGGTATACCGGCACTATCCTCAATTTCGATTTATAACGGCATGCAGCTTTATGTGCAGTAATACGGTATAATGAACTTTCCTTAATAATAAAGAACTTGTAAATCCACTTCTATAGACATTAATGTTATAAAATAGTGCCTTATAATCAACATTCCTCTATAATCAACAGTTTGTTAAATCCATTCTTGTCTACCAAACAAATATTTTTAAGGAAAATTTTAAAGAAAGTCTGCGAAATGGTCTTCAAATTGAATCAAATTACAGACGTATTGACAAAACTGATAAAACATTTCAATTATTGTATAAAACTTTTTGAAGAATTTTTTTTATAAAAAAATGACATAAATTTTAATAGTTTTGTAAATAAGTAAAGAATTTATTTTATTTTATTAAAACAAACGCGAAATGCGTTTAATTGCTTAAAAACTTAACAAATCCTTATTATTATAATTATATTAATATTAAATCTGAAATCCGAGTAACTTTTAAGACTGTTTTGTAGTGACATCTGTTCAATAGAATGCATTCTTTGATACTTTCTTTTGTAAAAATTCAAATCTTTCTGTAGTCTTACGAAAGAAATTAATTGCGATTTCAAACAAATCAATGAAAGACATAGACTTAATAGCAGTGGTCTTACCTCTGAGTGATTGTTGTGATGCCGACAGGAGTGCACTCACAGAACTCAACCACAACAAAGTCAAAGATATAGCCAAATATACTGAAATCGACATAATCTGGATGTGACTGATGTGAGGCACTCGTCGTTTATTTATTGCTCGAAGCTCTAAGATTTGGAAGGGATGCAGAGTAAGGGTGGAACTCATTGCCAACCAATTAGGAGTGGAACGTAATTCATTGATAATGCGTTCCACCCCTACTTTGCTCTGCACCCTAACTCTTAGTGCCCCAGGCAATATGTCAAGGAACCAAAAACTAAGTTTTTCTAAGTATCTCTTTGGCTGTTGTTGAGAGCAATGGAGTGGTCGGTGCTGTGCGCAGTCATCAACGGCTTTCACATCAATTAGTGGAGACTTTGTAAACCAATAGTTAACTGACGTCAGCCAATACGCCAACCAATCAGAGAATTAGTCTTAAACTGACCACAAGTGAAGTCAAAAGTGGGCGACAACTCACACTTCAGACCAATTGGAATAATTGATTGTCTAATCATTTATTGCTTTAAATTCCTTAAAATTTTGTTGAATTTATTTATTTTAATTCAATGAAAATAGTGATCGCAAACCTGATTAGCGGAGTAATGGTCTATAAGCATGAGTTGCAAGGAACCAATTTTAACCGTTTTCTCAACAGAAAGTTTAAGCCTTTGAAGCCTTTGATACCAATTATAAGTTTTGATGACTTATCAGATAGTTTACAAATGAAGGCCTCGAATGCGGTTCTATCGGTCAAAACAATCGAATTTAAATCTATTTCTCATTGGTTTCCCATTAAATCAATAATACAGTTGTGAAAGAATGCTTCGAACGTTTTCCAGAATAACTCGAACCAAATTAGTGCGATTCCAACAATACTCGAACCGTTTATGTAATAAGTTATTACTAATAACTCGAACTCAGGCAGTGATTGTTAACAATAAAAGCATTGCATTTGTAAGACGGCTGATAAACAATGACTGCATGAGTTGGAAATATTCCACAAACGGTTTGACATAAACACTAATTTGGTTCGAGTTATTCTAGAAAGCGTTCGAAGCATTCTTTCACGACTGTATAGCGATAGTTGGTTAACCTGGCTAAATGGCATTTATTTGATCTTTGCGCTGCTCTTCTCATTCTGAACTGATAATACAATTTAGAAAATTGAAAATTATTTATTACTCAAATTGGAGTCAAAACAGGAATATTCTGTGCGGTATTCTGTGCGGTAGTCTTCAAAATATTGTTCGTAAAAGAAGCGGTTCTTTGAAATAATATATTTTTGTTGGCATTCGTGGCGTAAATACAAACGTAAAAGAAATACAAACTTTTGTTTCTTTACATAAACTGAGTTTAATTGCTGTCAAATGTCTGCTTTTCGTCAACAAATGTGATGAACGGCTTTCACATAAATTAGTGGAGACTTTGTTAACACTATTATTAATTCGATGAATGAAACCAACCATAAGTTCAATTCAAATGTTATGATTTGATGCTTACATTAATCACTTAATCATAAAAGTAATTAATTATCAGTTAAAACATTAAGACTTTCCAATCATTAAAGTCTAATAGAGTCTAATGAGTCGAATAATCTTCAAATAATGGTTCAAATCTTAATAATTTCAGAGAAAAGTATAGAAATCGGATAGAAATTAATTATTTTCTGCTTTAAATTCAGCCAAAAGATAAACAATTGAACAGTTTATTAACTCCAACTACCCTTGCTCATGGAAATAATTATTGACAAAAAAATACTAATTGATAAATTGTCATATTGGATGTTCTTTTAAAAAATTAATTTGGCAAGCTTTTATTCTGTCAACGATGAAATAAACCAGTTTTTCTGAAACGGTAATCAATTGACACATTTTTAATTGCCTTGATCAATATGACAAAAAGACAATATTTGGTACTGAAGTAATCGGAGAGTCGGTAAAAGTTATCATGAACATATAACATAATCATATTTATACTTTTAATTCATCGATTTTTATGAATTGTAAAAAAATATGAACTCAAACCGAAAGATAATTTGTTTTCATTTAATTAAACTAAATTAGAATAGAAATGATTTGTTGAAACCAATCAAAATATGATTGCAATTGTATGAAAAACATGACTGAAGAATCGTAACAAGCCTAGGCAAATCGAAACAAGCCTAGGCAATTGCTGCCTTCAATTTATTGGTTGTTTCATTTATAATAAATGAGCCGAAAAATTAATTATTAAACGACATTACATTAAATTTGAATGAAAATGGATTGAAATAAATGCAATACTGATAGAGATTTGTCTGAAATTCCATTTCTTATTCGGAATATTATTAGAAGCGCTGAAAAGAGAGGCAATCGATAAATGTTTGATATGTTTGTTATTATTTCTCCGTTTCTATAATGTTTGGTATCCTTCGAAACAACAATTATTAAAAGTCAAACACTTTTTGTCTAAATTATGTCTCTCTTCAAATTCAACGATTGGTGGAGTGTCCAGTGCTCTAACGATGAACAGTTTGGCCACTTTTCCCTTTGCGTATCTAATATTGACAATTCTATAGATGGTTCGGGTGAGTTTGACTCCATTTAGTGTGGAATAAAAAATATCCAACTTTTATAATAATTTGAAACTATCAACATTTGAAGATAAAATAATCGTGGGCAGTTTGAATGGCATTCTTAGAATATATTCGGTTGGATTTAATCCTACAGAAGATGGTCTGCCCCCTTTTCAAGCGAGTGATTTATTGATGGAAATGGACTTTAAGACACCGATTCTGGAGGTGTCTGCGGGACTACTATTGTCGGCCACAACTAATATACAGTTAGCGGTATTACATCCGAAAAAACTCTCCATTTATTCGATTTCGTGTAAGACTTGTCTTATGTTTTGTGTTTCAAACTTATATTCAATTCAATTGATTTTCCAATTAAAGCGACGGCTGGAGTGACAGAACACGGATCTGCTTATAATATTTTGTTGATTTACGAACATTTACTCAAAAGAAGTGCCTTTTTCATGACATTAGGACCTTTTGGACACATAAGAGGTGAGACAACCCCCAAATTTATTGACTTATACTCAAACTTTTTTGGATTACAGGAAAGGACTTTTTATGTGTGAAATCCCTCGATGGTAATCTTGTGTTTTATGAGCAGGAAAGTTTGGCATTCAATAGATCTCTTCCCAATTGTCTACTTCCCGGTGCCGTCGCTTATGTACCAAACAGTGATTCGTTTGTTTTGTCCACTTCTTTGTGGACTATCGAAAGTTATAGATATCAAGTGTTAGCCATCGCTAATACTGATGACGACACTCAACAGTCAAACATTACGCATACGAAAGGAAGAAAAGTGACTCCCGATTGGAGCCTGTCTTTAGGCGAAGCTGTTATCGATATGAAAGTTGTAATTCTGGATAAATCCAATTCATATGTCATAGTATTGGGAGAAAGAAATTTGTTTGCAATCAAAGAGAACGGAAGCATTGGGTTTATGAAGAAATTCGATTTCAACGCCAGTTGTCTCACCGCTTATGCCAATGACACCAACGATGCAGTCATTTCTGTGATTGCAACTCATGTCTCCACTTTAATAATCTATTGCAATGATAGAGCGATGTGGGCCACACAACTCCCCTTTATACCCATATCCATACAAAGAGCCACATTTCCCAATTTGATCGGTGCTATAGTTTGCCTCTCAGACACTGGACTTATTTGCTGTGGATATTTAGGAACAAATCCATCGGTAAAAATAGTATCGGTTCCAAATTCACAGTTAAGACAAATCAATTTTCCCGAATCTGAAGCAGAACTTCAAGAATTGAGAAGAATTATAAATTCGCATAATTTGGAGGGAAATCAAATCGACACTAAAGTCAGTCGAAACGATCTGATGATAAATATTTGTGATATTAACACAATTCATGGCATCAATTCAAAAGTGTCGAACCCTTTTGTCAAACTTTCAATTCAATTAGAGACCACATCCCATGTGAACAATATTAGACTCGCTATAGAACTGCACAAGTCGTTGGTCGCAGAGCCCGATATTGTGACCATTCCTTCTCTGAAAAATACATCAGAACCGAACATAACGGAAGTGATTATCTATAAGAATAGTCGACTGTTTCCTGCGTCCACCAAAGTTGAGCTAATGGTCACTTATAACAACGAAGAAGGAGCGCCCAGAATAGCTTCCAAAACTATTTACTTACCGATCAATATTTTGGCCAAAATAAGTCAGCCGTCGAAAGACGGTGAACACAAATTGAGTCTAAATATTATCAACGAAGACCACAACCCAATTAAATTACCGGAAATATTCTCAGATTTGTTCGAAAGCGACAGCAATAGTATCACATCTGTTGGTCTCGAGATATATGACGACCACAACATTGTGTCAATCATAACATCACTCAAATCAGCGAATCAGAAATTTTTAGTCATCAGTCAATCATTCGGAGCGCTCGCATTCATTGCCAACGAATTGTTGCGCCGATTGTCCAAAAACAATGTCAAATACGACATCTCTGACATCGATATAAGTTTTATTCCAATCAATCAATTGTTTGTTCTGATCGATGAACACCTGTTGGCCAGACATCGAGTCATCGATTTGCAGGATAGTCTGTCAAAGAGTGCCTCTCAATTCAGAGCCATTGAGAAGCGATTATTAATTAAACTGAAAGATCGAAACCCAACGCCTCTCAAAAATTTAGAAACTCTTCTAAAAGTGTCACAAAATCAGGTCATTTGATTCGAGTCTTTGCCAATATTTCTCTCATTTAAATCTTATTTGTGCTTCAGATCAATGGATTGGCCGATAAATTGTTTAAATGTTTGAATCAATTGGATGATAGGAACGCATATTTGAGTTCTGCACTCAATTTAATCTATAATTTGTTAGAGATTTCAACGCAAAACAAATCTAATTCCTTGAAAGCGATTCAATCAATTTTCTCGAACTATATTTCAGACAATTTGGATGAGGTCTGCCTCAGCTCTAACTTTACACCATTTTATATCTATAGCTAATTAATTGAATTGTGTTTAGGGTTGGGAAGAAAGGACTGAATTGTCATTAATTTCACTTTTGGACAGTTATGGCAAAGAAATATCAAATGTTAAGAAAATGACAGAAGAGTTGACTGTCGCTCAAAACAGTGATCTCATCAAAAGACTCATCAATTTATTGGTCGACAGAATAATAAGAGGAGAAAACCTGAGTAACAGAGAAACTAATAATCAGAAACATTTGATGACAAACCAAACAATACCTGAAGAGGAAGAATGAACTCAAATCCGACTCTTTCTAAAAGATTTTTGATCAAAAGTTTAATATTTTAATCGTTTTATTGATTGCTTTGATTATCAATTAATTGTCAAAATATTTGGAAAATCGAAAAAATTTTCAAAACATTAAAAATATTTACTTTTCTTTCATTTATTCATTGAATTAATTGTCTGAAAGTCAGTCAAAAAATGGGTTCATTTTCGCGGCTGATTTAAGACATTATGTTTCGGCGGGTTTTGCCGAAACTCATTAGTCGGAAGCGGAGTCTTATCGTGGAATGCCTTCACCGAAGCGGTCGGAAAGTCACTGTCGCCCTAAATGTCATATATTTGGAGGAAAATTATTTATGAATCAGAAAAAACAAATTAATCAGTACTCGAGCCACAGCTCCAGAGATAACCAGAGGAACCGGTTTAAGGGGCACTTCAGCTCCAATTTCTTCGGTTTCGTCCTCCTCTTCGCCCTCTTTCTTGGGTTCAGTAGGGGTTGGCTTTTCGTTGTGCTGTGTCTTGTGCTGAGTTATTCTCATTCCTCCCGCTTTCACTAATCAATTAAATTAGAGTCAAAACAAATGAAATTTGATTCAAAACATATGTTTGGACACAATTTGTGGCAATATTTCAATGTATTCATCAAAAGATAACAATTATTGAAGAAATCAAAAATTTGATCTAAAAAATAATCAAAAGAGTTGGACTGACCTGCGGGCAGATGACCTCCTTTCAAATCAGTTGATTCTTCACTCGAAGACATGTTTGAAGAGGAATGTAATTAACAGTAATTAATAGCAACTAATAAATGGTTTATTTGTTTTAGTCTAATATCTACTCAGATAATAAAACGCATGCATTCAGTCATTCAATGCATTCATTGAGTCATTGAAATCAAACACAACTTCAGTCGAATCACAAAATACGTGAATAACTGTTAAGACCTCTACTTTCACAACACATTTGCATTGAACTGGAATTGTTTGAAAACTGCATTCATTTGATACAATTCAAAGGTCTATTGAAAAGGTAAACCTGTATTGACATCCCTTTTCATTTTAGTCTTCGCATTCATAACTCTGACAGTCAATGGTAGCCAAGAACCACTGAAAATATTCAATTTCCAAAAAATAACACAGAATTCTTCAAAAAAAATGGACAATAGTTTGTATCAAATATTGTTTACATTTGTAAATAAATAACTAAATGTTTATTGATTTGAAGATCAGACCAATAGTGTATATCTTCCATGGATTGGAACAGCTGTTGCCGTCGGGTATGCCGTTTATTTGACACTTAAGAGCAGAACTCAAGCCAAAAGTGAATCCAAAACTTGTGTCAATCAATGCGTTCAGAAGGAGTCCGAAAAAGTTGTCGACTCTTTTGACATCGAAGACATGTCCAATAAGACTGTCTTCTGTCGCTGTTGGCGCTCCAAAAAAGTAAGAGTCGCTCTTTTCGTAGATATAAATCAACTTTTGAATGGTTGGCATCTCTTTTAATGTGTGACCACTTTTTCTGATCACAAATTGTTTGGTAAAAAAGGGGCGGATTTACAGCCATTCCAACAATTAAAATGTCATTTAAGGAAAGTGTCGAACAAATGAATGCTTAGAATAACCCCATATTAACCCCATATTAATCCCATTTTAACACAAATTAAGATTACGTTCTGGAAAAACACTTGAAATACCTTTCTATTTGACTATCTTTTGTCTGATCCTGTCTTTCAATTCTCAATAACTGTGAGTAAAGAAAAGTTCAATTAAAATAAGAAGTGATGTTCACAACGATCTTCATTCAAAGCACTGTCTAAAAAGAACAAGAACCTTTTAGCGTTCCTTATAGGTTATACAGATCAGTGTTATTCGAGGCTTTTGTTTGAGAATCTAATCCTTAGTTTTTGATGAACAGAATTAACTAATAGCTCCAAAGGGACGGGACATATACCGTACAAACCACTCAGGAAAGACCAAGTTTTATTTATTTTGTTTGAGATTCCAAAATAAATAGATGACTTAAACTGATCCTGTCCAAATTATAGGCTTTAAACTATTCTAATCTGAGTCATACCGCTTGAAATTGTTTTGTTTGAGGTGTAACTAATCTTGTACTCTGAAAATTAGTGTGAATTTTGATATTAAGCAAGGTCAAGTTTGATGCACTTCTATCAAGTTTTGTCCTCTAATAGTGTGAAACGTTTTATTTGTTATCAGTTCCCATATTGTGACGGCGCACACACTGATCACAACAAAACCACCGGAGATAATGTCGGACCACTTATTATCCAGAAAAAAGGAAACTAAACCGATGACTGTTCCCAACACTT
>JAQFXL010001122.1:0-13837 GCA_034693445.1 Edwardzetes edwardsi | reverse complement strand
CAAAAACCGGTTATTGTTTGTGGGTATAGCCTGGGGGAGGGGGAGGAGCCATCCCCAAACCCACATAATGCCTGCTTAAATCAATGCCTCGAATCATTTCTCAAAAGGCATTTCCTTCTGTGTTAATGATACGATACATCGTTTTTCATCCGAACTCTTTTACCTGAATTACATTCAATTCATTCCACTAATAATTGTCCGAAAGTTTTAGTCGAAAGTATCTCAGAATTTGGGTCAAAGAGTTGTTCACAAGTTTTGGACTAAACTTTCAATGAATGCCAGCAATGATTGCAATGAAAGCAATTAGACTGCAGTCGTTCTCACACTTATGTCAACTGAATAATCATTAGTCCATAGATTTCTCTTTCATTTCTCTCTACTAATAACCGCTGAGTCTTATGATTGCAAATCAAAAAAACAGTTAACCTTTTGAATGGTTATTTGTAAACATACTTATCATTCTTGTTTTAAGTCAAATAATCCTGCTGCAACTTTAGCTCTGGTAGATTTTGTTGGCAAAATTTGTATACATGTATATTGAATGAAAGCGACCAAACGTTTCTTTCCTCATTTTATAAGATTTTTTTTATCTTTCTTAGAGCTCAAGAGGAAATGCCATTAAGTTGGGGCAAATGTGCCTTAATTTGCCAAAAGTTAAAGTAAGTCAATCAAAATTAATTCCACTTTTATTGGTCTCAAATATTTAAGCCAACACTATATATATACCTATTATATACATATATATATATATACACTAATTTGGATTGAAATCGACGCAAATTGCTTTTAGATTCGAGTAATTATTTAATTGAAGAGACTTTCAGCAAACCCTCAGCTCTCAAATCAAATTCAATTTAATGCAAACGATTGTAGAGAACCTCAATCTTTATTATCTGTGCCTTTGATTCCGACTCAATATTTATTTCTACTGTCATTTCACTTTTTCTTCCTTCAAATTAAAGGATTAGCATGGTAATTTTCCATATCATTTCATGTATTACATTACATTTGATTTTAGTTCACTTTAAAGGAAAAATGTCAGTCTTTAGTCAAAATTTGTCGCATTTGTCTCATTTTATTTCCAATTTCCATAAGAAAACCTACATTTCGTTTGAATTAAATTTATATTAATTTATGCGAAGTTTTAGAACTAAAATGAAATTCAATTTATTAATCATTGCATTCAATAAAATTAATTTCGGGTTTTTATTAACTTCAATACTCACATAAAGTTCTCTAATTTTCAACTAAATCCAAGCCTACATTGAATGAGATTGACCTAGATTCAATCACTGAATTTTCTCACAAAAAACTTGATCGAATATACCTAAGCTCTTACCCTGGGGCTTTCTCTACTTCAGATAGAATCAAAAATTTTATTCTTGAAAGAGAATAATAGTTTGTCTTTAGAGGAAAAAAGGATTTGTCGTTTACAATGCAAGGTATTATTTTATTAATCATTTGAGGTGCTATTAAGTTAAACTAGATGATTCATTATTTTAATTATTTATAAATTAGAGAAAATGAATGCATTTGAAGCGAAACACGAGATAATTACTCTAAATATTTAATTAATAAAATAATTTGTTCTCAATATTAATGAAGTTTTCGATCGTCACTCAGCTCTTCAGCTCTTTATATAATAAAATGTTTAGAAAGACAGTCGAATCAGTTGACAAAGTATTTGGCATTTATTCTGACCGAAAGACTTCTATTCTAATGTCAATTAATAAACAAAATGTTTTAGAATTAGTGCTAAAGTTCTCAATTAATTTTAATGCGAGTGATTCTCAAACATTTTAAATAGAAAACTGTTATCAAATTCCATTAACCTGATCATTTTTGCGTTAGTTACGTTACCTAACTGATCTTGTCTAAACAGGTATTGTTTGTATTCGACAAATGTGACGCTCAAAGCGATGCACTGAAGTGGGCGGCAGACAGACTAGATTTCGATACAACTCTCGTTCATAACAGCGAATCGGCATTAGATAGTTATTTGCAAGAAAATCATCACCTGGTCATAATAGACTCCCGTCAGACACATGCTTATAATCCGTCAACCCTATGCAGGTATCTATGCATATAAAACTTCAATTACATCTATTTACTCAATTTCTTAAATAGCTATTCAATATAAGCTTTTGTTGAGCCTAGAAAAGAAAGGGGAAGGGAAGGGGTGCGGCGGTGTCACAATAATTAACTATTATTTAATTTATTAATAAATTTGTGAAATAATAGATTTTTCGAAATATTTTTCCACAAATTGATTAATGTTTTTGTTTTGAACTGATTGTAAGAATCGATGGTTCAATTAAATAATTGTTGTCTAGGTCCATCAGAAACATCAAGAGCAGTGAATTCACGTCTATTATAGCTGTCGTTAAGAAAAATTGGGCTGAAAAAGAAGAGTCCGGTGTTCTCTCTCTACTCAATAATGGTTTTAATCGAGTGAGTTATACAATATTTTTCTATTAACCCAAAGTAAACCTTGAACAAATGTATTCAGGCACAATTTAGTGCCAAAACAATGGTAATAAAAGAAATGTTTTAATAAATTGTTTAAATTGATTGCTAATCGTTTTGTGTTTTATTTGTTTTGAAACCAGTGTCTCATAGAGTCACACAGTTTAGGTTTTTGTCTAAATGAGTTAGTTCAATTAAAACATAATGAAATCGCAACTCAATGTAAATTGAAAGCATCCAAGGCCTTATTAAATGCACTCGACTCTTGCAAAGACGGTGTTATAATTACGGGTCCTAATCATGACATACAATATATAAACCAATCGATTGAAAAGCTGTTGGGCTTCCGATTTGATGACATAATCGGCAAAAATGCTTATGATTTGCATCGAAGCGATTCATTCAAAACAGATATTGTCGACAGTATTAATATGCAACTCAACAAAGGAAAGGTATTTCACAACACTTCTGTTTTAAACACTTGAGATTTTTTTTATTGTTTGCAATTTTTAAGGAATGGGAGGGAACTGTATTCCATAGGAGAAAATCAGGGGAAAGTATTCCTCTTTGGAGCAAAATATCTCCGATTGAAGTACAAAACGGGTAAGACATCAAACTTTTTGATTCTTTAAACTGAAATCATTAATCTCACGGCTAAGACCATTCAATTCAACCAAGTTTATAAATCATTCTGTAAGAAGTAGGGATTCAGTGAAATGAATCAAGATGATTCAAAATTAAATTATCAATGTCAAATAAAATATAGGAAATGCAATTTCCAATGAGTTATTTTTAGATTCAATTTAAAACCTATTTGTATAGCAATGCAATCAATTGTCGATAGCATTGCAGACAAATTGGTTTCTCTTATAATTCAATTATATAATCGTTTGCATTGAATTGAAGTGAAACTACGAAATTCAGTTTCAATTAATAGTACCTTTGAATCTCAATTTTTACCATCAAATCTATTGAAATGTATTTCATTTTTATTTAATAGTAAAATATTACTTAAAAATCATTTGTTATGTTTGCAATGAACTCTTAACTAGCAAATTACGTTTGAAAGTGATTCTGAGCAAAATAATAATAATAAAATAAGCAAAAAATTTTTTATTAATGTTTGCATTATTTTCATTCGATTAAAAGTTATAATTAAAAGAGCTTGAACACATAAGAATGTTTAAGTTATTGAGATATCAGTTTATAAGGGATTAAGATTCCCGTATGAATAGTTATTTACCATTAAATAAAATTGTTCATTGGTAAAACACGAGTGGACTTGCAATTCATTAAATTTGAAAACTAATGATTTTCCAAAGTACTACATCTTATTTGAAAAATGAATCTCTTCTCTCATTTTCTCTTAGAATTCCGGAGCATTTAGTTTTTATAAAGGAATTTCCCTACTATTCACTCGAGAAGATGTTTAGTCCAGACGGAGGTAAGCACTCATTCGTTCATTAATTCATTTGTGGTTTCTTTCAATCGATATTTTCGACTGACTTTCGCTCACAACAGAGCTTTTTGTTGTAAAAAAAAATCTAATTCAAAGAGTAGGACAGACATTCAATTGCTGAAAATTAATTTATGTCCTAGCTAGTTTTTGATTTGATTTTGTTGTTTGAAAAACAAGTACATTAAATTACATATAATAATTAATGGGGTTTTCCCTAGATTCATTGTCTATGTTTCAACTGTCAGTCAATAGTTTTTTATTTTAATTGATTTAAAAATCGATATAAGAGATGAGATGACAAAAGACGACCGACTTTTTTGCTTTGTTTGCCTTGTTTTCAAAACATCAAAATAAGTTTGAAAGCACTGAAATTCTGTTTAGATGTCAAAAACTGATGGTTTTGTCAGATAATTGGGAGGAATAAACATGATATTCGCAGAAAAATGAGCAAAATCGATTTAAAAATCAAAAAAAGTTATTTTTTTGACAATATTAATGGCAAATGCTTTTTATATTTGTGTTCAGATGTACTTCCTTTCGCTTATGGGTCCATAAAAAGCAATAGAAAGGCTTCTTGTGATGTGAAATCCCTCTGCTCTGAAGGTGAGTGCAATCTATTTACTATAATTACTATATTTTAATGGTTTATATCCGTCTTTCAGTCGGTTTGGGTCGTAGGCAGAGTTTCGCCAAATTTCACGCCATGACTATCGAAGCGCCCATTACTAAGGTTTGGGTCCGACTTTTGCCAATCAATCAAATATTGTATCAAATGTTTTATACAATTTATTGCTACGTTTCACATAAATAGTCGTTTTGTTGACCATTTATATTAATCTTATCCATGCAAAAGACAAACACAATATTTTCATTTCCTTCGATTAATGTTATATTTATTGCAAATAAGTCTATAATTGTGACTAATTTTAACAAAAATGAGAATATAATCACTCTTTTGATGAACAGGTGATCAATATTTTGATGGCAACTCAGGAAAACAGTCCAGTTTTTGTGGCACAGGCTTTGGACAAAGTTTTAGAAATTTTAAAGAACTCAGAGCTTTATTCGCCACAATTTCCGAACCAACAAACCAGACCCGACGACCAAATGGCCTCAGATTTGGTCTCCGGTCTGATTAGTGTAAGATTCAAATCAAAATATTTATTTCGGTAATAAATCATTTCTAATGTTATTCGGAAATTTGAAACCATTCAGAGCGGAACAAAGCAGTCGGGAGTGCGTCGGATGTCACACGAGGCCGCTTCCAATAAGAGTAGTATTGGTTTAACTCCTCAGACACCGACTCAATTACCTAGCCTCAACAATGCGCCCAATAATATCAAGAATCTGTTGGATAGTGATTACGACTGGGGTTTCGATATAATAGAATTGGAAAAAATATCACAAAAACGGTATAATTAGTGAATTATAAAAACGAAAATCATAATAATTAACTGTTTGGTTACCAGTCCTTTGGTTTGGTTGGGACTATCGGTTCTCTCGAGTTTCAATGTTTGTGGAACTCTAAACTGTGAGGAATCAATATTAAGGAATTGGTTGACAGTGATCGAGGCCAATTATCATGATAACCCATACCACAACTCAACCCATGCCGCAGATGTAATGCAAGCGACCGCTTATTTCTTGAGGAAACCGCGTTTCAAAGCGCTGTTCGACCCATTAGATGAAGCTATTTGTTTGATCGCAGCCATTGTCCACGATGTCGATCATCCAGGAAAAAACTCTGCCTTCCTTTGCAATTCGTATAATGAGCTAGCCATTCTTTATAATGACATGTGAGACACAATCCATGTTTATTTGCCTTTTAATCATTTGTTATTACAATTGATGTCAGATCTGTATTGGAGAGCCATCACGCGGCGCATGCCTTCCAGTTGACAATTGGCGCCAATTCGGATCCTCTCAATATCTTTAAGAACTTGGACCGCGAAACCTATCGAGAAGTTCGCCAATCTGTCATCGATATGGTTTTGGCCACAGAAATGACCAAACATTTTGAACACTTATCAAAGTTCATACATGTATTCACTAAATCTGTTGGATTAGAGGACAGCTCTAATGAGAACTACAACGACTCACTACTGGAGACGGTTCCTGAGTCACCAAATATGATCACATTATCGACACCAGAAAACATTGTTCTCATCAAACGAATGCTCATTAAATGTGCAGATGTTTCAAACCCGGCCCGACCTCTTCCACTTTGTAGGGTTTGGGCTCAAAGGATTGCCGATGAATATTGCAATCAGGTATGACTTCAAAATTATTTCTTAAGTGTCAGTATTTTATCGTTTAATTTGATTCAATTGTTTTTGTTGTGACAGACCGATGAGGAGAAGAAAGCAGGGCTGCCGGTAGTAATGCCCACATTTGACCGGATGACGTGCAGTATTCCTAAGTCTCAGATCGGTTTCATTGATTATTTTGCAAACGATATGTTCGACGCCTGGGATTGTATGCAATGCTCTTCTCTTGTCTTCTCATTAATTTCAAATTGAATTTCATTTTTCTAAAGCTTTTGGAGATTTTCCCGAAATAATCGATAATTTGAAATCAAACTATCAGTACTGGAGAGACCTGACGGAAGTCAATATTATAGACAATCCCAAATCCATTCAGTCTAAAGAAGATGAACAGCAATAGTCCGACTCTTTTCACTACCATTTGATGATTAGGTCGTCAGAAGTTTTTCGCAACAAAACGAAACTTTTTGGATATAAATCGAAATTATGTTAACAATTAATACAATTCTAGTCCATTCTGGTTGTTGTCTATCACCTTTTAGTCATTCTGTGCTCACATTCATAAGTAAATTAATAGGAAAACAACAACTATTTGATGGCTAATAAATTTCAAAGTCATCAAAGCAGTCATTAAATCATGAAATTAGTCTCAAAATATAATTAAAACCAATCATATCTTAATCATTAGATTTTCATTTTGTAATATAAATTCATTTAAATTTGTGATCAAATATTTTGTTTGAATCAGAATTTTAAGAATAGATTCTTATTATTAATAATATAAGTGAATAACCGGCGCATAAAAAGTCATTTTTATACCTTTTGAACAATTTGTTAACATTTTGAAACTGTTGTGAATTTTGATTGTTTTTGAATCGATTCGCACAACTGATTGAAAATAATTCAAACAAAACCCATAAAAACACAACTTTTTTAAACAATTAAAATGTTTGGCTGTCGTCTCAAAGTTTTTTTTCTGAATCTATTACTTTTGAACTGATTCTGGTTAATGCAATCAATGATATCCCGAGCACTCAAAATGTACTGGTTGGAGTTGAGCTCGAGTGTATTAGTATTAACTAGTATTAAAATTGTTAATTAAAATCGGGTACATTTAAAACTACAAACTTTTCACTAGTTTTCTAATCAACCAGCAAATGATTATCAAAACATTTGTCTGCCAACTGTCCCATCAATGATATTCAAACAATTGATATCAATGTTTGATGAGAATAGTATCTAGCTCATATCAGTTCAAAATAGTCAAAATTGAATAAAAAAAACTATTTTTTGAAATTTCATTCAACTTTTAAATTGTTTTATTATTAAATGAAATTATTTCTGAAATTCTGTCAATAATATTCATCTGAGGTTAAAGTGAAGGGTTGTTTATCATGTTTACCATGTTAAACTAACTATTTATAACTCTCCCTTTAGCTCAAACTTCTGAAAATAGTTAAAAAAAACTTCTTCTTATTTGTACTTATCCTGATTTTCAACAAGATTGTTGAGAATTAATGTAACAAGAGTGAATTAGAGTCGGGCTCAAAAACGTTGAAATTGGCAAAAGTGCCAAAAACCCAGTCCTTGTTTTGTGCGTTTCTATTGAATAATATTTTGCGAATTAACTGTAAAAAATTACTTGATTTGTAAAAACCCGAAATCTTTTACCTGGATAACCCTGTTAATAGATTTATAACATCAGTTGTTTGTCACTAATGATTGAAAATATTTTAAACAAAGTCTTGTATCGATTGATATGTATTTTGTAAAGAGTTATACCAATCAAAGAGCGATTGTTTAATAAATATATTATTAATGTTTGGATTTTGATTTAATCTTTTTTTGGTAAAAATAACCTTTCTCAATTCAATCCTTTAATTGCGCCAAACAACAATAAACAGGGTGATCAATCGGCGTAAGTTTATTACTGCATTAATCACAGTTTAAAACTCGTGTTAAAATAATATTCAAGTTTATTAAATTATCTTTTCAAGATTACAAGACCGAGGGAAAAATTAACGCTTATTCGAATCAACTTACACGCTTATTCAATCCATTTTTAGCATGTAAATCTAAAATTCAAATGAGAAGGTTTGCGATTGAATTTTTTCAACGCAAAAGAAGTAATCGTTTTTAAGTGGATTTCTAACAAAACATTCTTTTCTTCTCATGTTTTCAATTCTGAATAAAATTATTAGAAATGTTTTGCAATAGATTTGAATCTCTAAAATGACCAAAACTACAAACTACATTTGTACCCTTGTATACACCATCGGTCACCAATCACCGTCTTAGGAAAGGAGTTGCAGTTTAGGCCATTTCTTCAGTGCGATAAATAATAAATTTGACCCTGCTTAAGCTTTAGTTCTTCTAAATTTCAAAAATTTGAATGTTTTTGTTATTTATCGCTTCATTTCTTTTCAAAATTGCGTTTCAAATTACTCGTTTCGAGTTTTTTATGATAGTTAACTTTTAATACTTGCAACGAGTAATAACCAGACAGCGATTTTGATGACCAATTTCTAAAAAATTGTTTTTTCCACAATAAATGAGTTGTAATGACGTTATTTAACGCATAATAAATAAGTTTAAAGAAAAATAATAAATTAACTGAAACTCAATCAGAAGTCAATATATTTTAGTGTAAACAACATTCAGATTAATATATGTTTCCATAGATTTGATGGTATTTTTGTGCTATTAATTAACTTGACTTAAATCAAAATTTTTATCAAATAAAGGGGATTTTCAAAGGGGGAAGTTCAAGTCACTATTTTACTCGGTATCGCCTCTATTCGCCGAATCTTATTTAGCTGAATCCCGCTTCGCCGAAAAATTATGTACCACTTTGCCAAAAATTTTAATGTCCCACTTAACCGAAAAAATTTGTCCCGCTTTGCCGAAAGTAATTGATAAGGTTTCATTTCGCCGAAAAATATAAGAAAATAAAAATATCACAAGTTTTGGATTAAAAGTTATAAAAGATTGAAATTTGATACCAAAGATGAATATAAGAACAAATATTTTTCATTTTAGTTTTTCTTTCGTTTGATTCACTTAATTTTGAACTATTTGAGTTGTTTTAATAAAAATTTTAATAATTTTTTTAAAATATGGTATTCAGCGAATCGATATTCGGCGAATCGGTATTTGGCGAAGTGAGATTCGGCTAATAGGGATTCGGTGAAGTGGGATTCAGCGAAGTGGGATTTGGCTAATAGGGATTCGGTGAAGTGGGATTCAGCGAAGTGGGATTCAGCGAATAGAGGGTGAACCATTTTACTCATTAAATCATTTCTTTTCCTATGCGTTGCGTTACAAACGATGACAAAACTAAGAGATTTTCATTTAAATCAATAAAATTCATTAACAAGGATTGAAGTCAATCTAATAGAACTCCATTAACCCCTCTATGTATTAAAATCAATTAAAAAGTTAAAACAGAAGTTCAACAGGAATACACCATAAGATTCAGTTGATTCTGCCATTAATTTCGAATTCGATTGAAAAAGGATTTGTTTTATGAATTTCAAGATATTTCTATAAACCATATGTCGCGAGCTATGAATACAAATCTCAGTTTGCAATTCCTTATTCTTCAGAGTTCAAGTTCAATTCCAAAATCAAAGTTCAAATTTCTTTATTGAGAGACTGATAACATACTAACAATTGGCTTGTGGTCAGAAACAACCGACTCATAGAAAAAGCAGTGATCTAAACTCATCGATGAGAATGCATAATCGATCGTTGTTCCACTATCTGTTGAGGGCTGGCACAGTTGAGGATACCGGCGAAGACCAAACTTAGCCATCATTTTGTTAAACTCCTCTCCTGTTTTTGACAAAATATCGATATTCCAGTCCCCAACCATAAAGAGATTCCTATTTATTGAGGAGACGGCATCTTCTTCAATAAATGCCATGGCCTTCTTCTTATTGAATTTTGGTGAAACATAATATATAATCAAGACAGCAAATTGAAGGTCGACTCTCATTTGTTCCATGTGAGAGTCATTGTCACCGATATCAACTCTTGTGGTCATCGATATTGTGGGATCAAACCCATTCCTAGTATAAAAACCGATACCAAAAGGTCGCTGTCCTTGATATGGCAATTGATACCTCAAATCGAATCCATCAATCATGACATCACTGGATCGTGTTTCGACGAGGGCCAGTATGTCGCAAGCCAGAATATTCTTATCGCAAGAAAGGTCATCAGCATGCTTATAAAGAAAAGGCAGATTCTGGAATAATATCGCCATCTGTCCTTCCGCTCTCAGTTGTGTGGGAAACTTCAGTTCAAACTCCAAGCAAGCTTTTGTTTCCAATCGTTTCAATTCCATTGAAACTGGATGAGAATCTGGACGTTCTTTTGGGAAGATTATATCTGGGCCAACAAGGTATAGTCCAGCCAGTGTCTTTGCCCGGCTGAAGCTGGTGTAGAACTTGGCCAAATCCATTTTCCGTGACATATCTATAACGACCTGATCATATGTCTGACCTTGAGCTTTATGAATCGTTATCGCTTCCGCAATCAATAAGGGGAATTGTCTGCGGCTCACCAAAACGAACTTGGACTCAGCTTTCGTTTGTATATCTTTTACTACACGTTCAATCGGCGTCAAAGCGATTCCATCAGTTTTTCTAAGTTGAAATTTCGATCTAGCTCGAAGGCCAATATCTGACTCTTCAAACTCGAGCCATAAAATCCTCAATTTCTCATTTTCTAAATCAATGTGCCTCAATATACCTGTAGTCCCATTCACAAGGCCATCTTCAACGTCTACATTGGTAGAAACCATATATCTGATCCCCACTTTCAGTGCCAAATCTTTAACGAGATTATAAGTGGATTGAGTCGGTAATCCAGAAACCACTTTAAGAGCTGTATCTCTCACTTTCTTCGAAAGTCCTTGTGCTGCAAAATCGTAAGCAAAGCTATGAAATTGTTGTCCTTCAGTCTGTTCAAGAACAGCAGTATTATACTTGTTTACCTGTTCATTATACTGGAATAGTCGTACTGCACCAAATGGGAGTTCCGTTGAACCTTTGGAGTATAATCTCGATTCAAACAGTTGTTTATCATCTCCAGTGAGGCAACCTATTGCTAATCTGTTAAGAGCTTGTGCAAAGATGAGATCATCTTTTTGTCGCATAATCTCTGTTAGGCGAAAAAATCGAACAGGGCTCCATAGAAAAGTTCCAGCCAATGAAGCGTAACTTGAAGCTGGTGGATTAAACAAAAAGTTATCCATCACAGGCCTGAGTTGATTGAAGTCTCCAACAAATAGAATAGATATACCACCGAAAATTTCTTGGGTGTTGAAGATCTCCTTCAATCGATGGTCGATACGTCTCAACATTGAGGAACCCACCATACTGACCTCATCAATTATCAAAGCTTTCAAACGTCCAAGTTTTTTCATCATGGTGCTTTTAAGATCAGCGCTGAGGTTCTTTATCTGCCCATTTTGAGTCACCGGTATGTGGAGTGCTGAGTGAACAGTCATTCCTCTTATGTTGAAGGCACTTTTGCCAGTTGGGCCAAGCAGGAGGACTTTAATTTCATCGGGGTTAGTACCACCTCTGTTATACCAATGATTCAACGTTTGGTATACCGATTTGATAAGAAGGCTTTTGCCCGTTCCTGCGCCACCTGTTAAAAAATAATAGAACGGGTTTTTTGCTGACTTCACTACGTTCAATAGTCCTAATAAAAAGTTTCTTTGCTCTTCATTTAATGATCGGATGAGAGAACTATAGCTTTCATCAGACATAATGTGAGGGCTAAGAAACGTTCCTGTTGTATTTGTATTGCCTGATTCTTTGATGTTTTGCTCTATATCATACTCGGTATTCTGAAGACCAAATACTTGGAATTCTTCAGCAATTTCATCTTGCTGGAAGCTTTCAAAAGATGTCTTCCGTTCTTCTTCGACTCTGTGCTCAAGATCATCCAAATCTAATTGAGCATCGAAGACATATTCTTTCTCAATATTGAAAATGTGTTCTCTATTTTCCTCAAATAGAGACTTGACATTTTTATTCAATATGTCTTCATCTTCATTCCTCCAGGGCAGATAGAGCATTACTTTTTCCCGATAGTAATTTGACGGATCCTTGGCCAATTGATATTTACGGTATCGTATCACTTTGGCTCTCTTCCTCTCATAGACAGTTCCAAGTTTATTTATCAAACTGTACTTCTTTGAGAATTTGTGAGGTTCTTCATTTACTGGCACCATATCTTCAGAAATTTCAACCCCGGGACAGTGCTTTTTGAATGTAAACTTGGCTGCAAAGTCAGCAAGACAAATGGACTCAAGCTCATCTGGGCGACTCACATAATAGTCCAAAAGACCCATGCCCATAATATCCGTCGAGCCAGCTTCCAATAACTCCAGCTCTTTGGAAGACTTTAGCACTCGTGTTCGCTTTTCCTTTTCTCCTGTGTTGATAAATATAGTGTCTCTGCTAGCCTTGGATAATGGCATACTGAGCAGTATGTAGACAGCTTCCTGTACAGACACTTCGCTGCAATTCAGGAATTTCGAACAAACTTTATAAAGTTTTTCCCGGTGGCTAACATTCCCTCGCTTGCATTCGTCCACTACCTCTTTGAGCAATGTGGACATGCCTCTATTACTCTTATTGATGTAATTCAGGATATAGTGAACGCAAGCATACGGATCAATGATAAACTGGAGATCCATATTCGCTCGATGGAGTTTCAGGATGAGAGGGTTAAATGCGTTGATACGGATTTCTGATGGTCTTCTCTTCAAGAAAACTTGAAGTCTTCTGAGGCTATGCTGCAGAACTCGAATATATGTTTCCTCTGAAACATTGGCTTCTTTCAAAAAGTCATCAAATGTAAGATTGACTGACTCAGGACTCTTCTTCTTGACACTATCGTCAACTCTTCCCAATACTTCTTCAATTCGAGCCATTATATGATCGAATATCTCTAACTCGTCTTCACTGAGGTCTTCGTCTTTCAGTGGCTGTAAAATCCTTGTCGTTCTCATTGGGAATTGTGGAATCCCAAAACGACAAACAATGGAGTCCATCCTGGCTTTCTTGCAACTTCCTGAATGTTTATGGTATTGAAGCCTCTCAAGACCATTCATCAGACCAACTTCACACGAAATATGCTTGTCGATGAATTCCTCACATTTTGCCCATGTATCAACATTGTTCACATCAAAAACAGGTGCACCTTCTAGCCAGATTAAACAATGAACGTGAGGACTACCCCTCGACTGGAATTCAACTCGAATGTAGGTGTCGACAACTTTATATTCTTCGAACGGTCCACATGGTGCTTTGACAACTTTGAACAGCTGACGTATTCTATGATCAAAATATCGAGCGCATGTCACCGGATCTGATCTTATTAATTCGCATTTTTGTTCGAAACTCAATGCCATAGCCTGTTCTTCTGTCATCTCGATTCTCTTGAGGACTCTGACGAGTATGATTAACAGTTCTTTCCAATGAGTTTCCGCAGCTGATAGTGTTAGGAAGAAATCAGGTTTCCCTAGCTGGCGTATCATTGCCATCAATTCTTTCATTCTGCCTTGCCAATATGCAGGTGAGCTTCTATCTCCCAAAAGCACTTTATAAGCCTCGTCTTCTTTTAC
>JAQFXL010001121.1:0-13840 GCA_034693445.1 Edwardzetes edwardsi | reverse complement strand
TAACTGATAAACATGATCAATATAAAAATTGTTACGATTTAAATGTTGATAGATCAAATATGAGTCAATTTGCAGCCTAATTCATCAAATAATTGAGTGCTTCCCAGAAGATAATATCAGATGAAAGGTTATCATAAAGTGGCATAAAGTGGCATAAAGTGGCATAAAGTGGCATGCTAGTTTTTCCAACCAGTTATCAAAATTTAACGACCGATTAATTCGAAGTGAAATACTGGCAATCATTTAATTAAAACATTTTTCAAATAATTTTAATTTCATTCAGTCTTTTAAAGCAATAAAACTAACGAATTGTCAAACAATTTACTCATTTATTGAATTATTTTTGAGATTAATTTCGTATTAAAATACTTTTGTAAAAAACAAAAGCGAATCAAATAATGAATAGAAAAAAACTTTACAACAAATTTGAAGTCTCCTTAAAATAAGGAATACTTGAGCTCTAAATTAATCTATAGATCTATAAATTATATAATTATAGCAATTATTTTAAATATATATTTCGATGAACTCTAAAATATTGATGAATTGCTAGTTAATAATCGTTTGTTAGCCTAAATAGAGTCCGGCCCCCACTCGGGTGGCGTGCTTTACGTGATTTACTTGTCCACTTAGTGCAAAAGTGAAAGGAAGGGGTAAAAGCTTTTTCTCTAATACAGCGCCAACCGTCCAATTACTGTCAACCATACCTTTCAAACATAAGTCAATTAATTGATTAAAGCATTAAAATTACAATTAAATTACCCCTAAAGACGAGATTGGCTTTTGGCAGATCCACCTGATATCCAAAGGTGGCGGTGCTTTCAGCCATTCGCAGATTGGTCTCGACCTCAACGCCAACCTTCAATCAAAAGTGAAACAAACGGAAAGGGATTTTAGAATTAGTAAAAATGGAAAACTAGGAAATCCTATTAGTGACTCAATTACCTGAATATTTTCAGTTCCCTTCTGATAGTAACAGAGATGAGCGCCGGCATTGCTTATCGTTCCGCTTAGAGTGAAGTTATTGGGTGAAGAGTAACGACCGGCAACTGATAACACTGTAATCATTTGAATAATTATTAATTAATTCAAAAAGTGTTTAAACCATTAAAAGAGAAAAAAAATTAAAACTGATTTCTAAAGAGATATATCAAAGGATATTAGATATAAGAGATTTAAGTAAATGACCTGCGATTTCATTTCCGGGTACTTGTGGTCCATATTGATAGGCCAGTTCTCCCCCGAGCGCTACTCTGGGACTAACACTTTGTAAGTAATGGAGAACAGCCACTCCAGAAGTATTAATAAAGTCTATATTTCCTAATGTGAGGGAAGCGGTGTAATCTCGACCCCTATAGTCGGTAGTGAACTGAGAGGCCACACATTTAGACTCTTGGATTTGAGCTCCGATTTGAAGTTTGAGTCGATCTCCAATTAAGTGAAGGATTCTTGAGTTCATATTACCGCTCGGGTCGACCTCACCGTAGAGTATGGGGTATGCCTCTGTCGGAGACACTTGTCGGGTGCCTATATATGTGGCACCGAACCGATAACCGGGAGGAATAGTCACACCGTTGGACATCGTTAGTGTATGAGTCAATTGGAAATGATTGCTAAGCCCTTTGTTGACGATAACCCGCCCCCCTTCGAAAGGCATCGGAAATATTTCTGACAAAATCAATAAAACAATTAATTTTGGTATCGATTGACGAAAAAGCAGTCAAACAATGAGAAGTCAAACCTTTGCATCTCTTATGCAGATCTTCCATAGTTCCCGGGTTGACATCACTTTCAGAAGGGTCAACCTTTTCTGGGTTTGGAGGCGGTTGTGTTGGTGGAGGTGTATATATTGGTGGTGGTGGAGGGGGCGCAGAAGCTGCTAAAACGTTGCCCATTATTATTGACTTTTTTAAAAGTTCACTCAAATTACTTAATAATTATTTAATAAATTCACCAAAATTTTGGTCAAAAAACACAGAATAACAGTAAAAACGAGATTAGATTAAAAGCCGGAATTAAAATCTAATCTGAAATCACCGAAACTAATGACAATTAGAGACAAATTGTTTTTTGACACAAATTTTAATTAAATTAAAAATATTATAATTTATAATTTAATTAAAATGTTTTGATTTTTCGTTATTTTAAAAACCAATTCACGAGACATGCTTTCAATCCATATATAAATTATGTCAACTAATGTCTGACCCCTCACTGCGAAGAGTCCGTTCAAAGAGAATCATATATTTGACATCATTTAAGCCACAGATTTGTCTTTGAATTTGCAATACTTCGCTAAGAATTAATATTTATCACAAACAACGCTACGTTAGAAACAGAGATATGTCACCGAATATTCTGCTGGAATAGAGTTGGGCTTCGAGTGAAAGGGTGTTAGATATTCAATAATTAGGGTAACGACATGTCATGAAGGCATAAATTTCGATTATTTCTGTGATTTCCTTCACTTCAATCTTCAGATAATTTAAATTATATTTGTTATCATTTGATCCCCGATTTGAATACATTTGACGTGAATTGTATCAAACAATTCATAAGTCTTCAGGCAATTGATTCCAAAAGATGTCATTCAATTGATATTTCATACATTGATTCCAAAACAAACAAAATATAAAAATAGTTTTAAAAACTATTTATATTACAAAATTAGTGTTTCTTTGAGTTAATGTTATAATTGTTTGCTTGCAATGAAAGAGGACACAGAAGAGGAGCCGAACCCCTGTTATCCGGTTTATATGAGTGCTTCCAAAGCAAATGTAAGCAATTGTTTGAGAATTTTTTAATTCAATGTCTTTTCTGTCAAATTATCACATTTTTTGATAATTAATAATAGTTTTGATAAATAGGAGCGAAATGTCTATAAATTAATAAATTTATGTTTATTTCAAATCTTATATTCTTTTGATTCAATTGATCGCAAAAACAATTTCTATTTGAAGACCGATTCCAATGGAAGTGTTTCGCAGACAAAGTCTGAATCGACAGCTTCTGGAATCAAATCTCAGGAAGAAGTGAAGCCAGACTACAGTGAACTGGATGTAGTCCGGGCCACACAATACGGCGCTTTCGAACGATGCAAACATATTGTCGAAAATGGATACGAAGTCAACCAAAGAGATACAGAAAACGTAACACTTCTTCATTGGGCGGCCATTAATAACAGAAGAGATTTAGTCAAGTATTATATCGGAAAGGGGGCAGTTGTTGACGCTATCGGAGGAGACTTACGATCAACACCTTTGCATTGGGCGACACGACAGGGACATATTGCTATGGTTGTGCTCCTTATGCAGCACAGAGCAGATCCATCCATTCTTGACGGTGAAGGCAATAATTGTCTACATTTGGCCGCACAGTTCGGTCACACACCGATTGCAGCCTACCTCATAGCAAAGGGACAGGAAGTCAATGCGATTGATGTCAATGGAATGACACCATTGATGTGGTCAGCCTTCAGAGTCAATCAGTAGGTATCAGTGCATATAATTGTATAATAATGCAGTATTTGTTTAGGAGTGACCCGACCCGTCTCTTCATTACATTAGGCGCCAGTCTATCGCTATGTGATAATAGGCACAGAAACACAGCCCTTCATTGGGCTGTATTCTCACGAAACGGTACCGCAGTCTCTCTACTATTGAAAGCCGGTGCAAATATTCACGCGAAGAATGGGGCCGGCGATACACCGCTAGAAATGGCCAACAAATTGAATATCGTTTGGTTAACTCACAGATTAAAAGAGGCCAACAATAAGGAGGCGGTCCTCACTTCCTGTCACATATTCGGAAAACAATTGCGTATTCCATCCCTAAAAGACAGAGTTTGCAAGTTGTGGCTAATGTATAGCTCGCCTTTCTTTGCATACTTACTCTTCGGGCAAATATTTGATTCAGAAGTGACTCTCGTAGTGAAAATTCTTTTGTTTAGTTTATTATGTCTTTTAATCTATTGTTTGGTTCGGTTTGTGTTCGACGACCGAATGTTTAACATTATGCCAATCGCTATATACCTGTCCACCAAATTCTGGCTTTACGTCACTTTCATCACATATTTTCTTCAATGTTTGTATTGATTTCCTTTCGATTCTAGTTTTCTGATCGATATTTGTTTAATAGATTTCAGTCCTTTGAGTGCTTTTGGATTTGTCATCACTTCAACAGTTCTTTTCTATAGTTTTTACCGGACATGGATTTCAGATCCAGGAATTGTGGCCAAAGATCACGACCAGCGATATCGAGTCAGTCATAAATTAAGCCCTTTTTCAGCCAATGACTCAAATTTCGATATTATAGACAATAATAGAATTGGCGGAAAGGGATGGTTTTGATCCACAATGGTTTTGCAGTACTTGTTTGGTTAGAAAGCCGTTACGGTCTAAGCATTGCTCGCTCTGCAATCAATGTGTGGCTCGTTTCGACCACCACTGCCCGTGGGTGGCCAACTGTGTCGGTGCTCTTAACCACAAATACTTCATTTGGTACCTGATTTCACTCTATTTAGTGATCGTTTATTTCTTGTGCGGCACTTATTTATGTGAGTATTGCCTTCAATACAAGCTATGGTCAGCCCTACAATCAATTGTTATATAGATTGGAGGGCCAACATCGACATCGACCCCAACGATGAGTTCCTTAAATTTATTTCCAAAGCTTGGACTAAAAGCGGATGGATTACATGGTGTGCTCTCAATGCATCCGTTCACAGTGTTTGGGTCTTCTGTCTGAGCTGTTGTCAACTATATCAGGTGTAACCTCTTTCCACTTCAGAATCTAACTATTCTGTGCAACAAACAGGTTGTATGGCTGGCAATGACCACAAATGAGAGAATGAATTGCAGGCGTTATAAGCACTTCAAAAAGGACAGAAACGGGACAATTGTCAGTCCATTTGAGTCAGTCATCTCTTTTATTACTAATTGAAACCCATATCTAATGTTTTGTATAACAGTCGGGGCTTTTGTCACAATCTGTTTGACTTCTGTGAGTGGAAGTGTTTACGTTTCTATCGGCCCGACTCTCGTGACTGGAGGGTTGTCTATGACGTCAATGACGATTCGGATTCCGAAGAAAACACTCCTTTTGTTTAATATTTAACACAATTGTAATAAACACCAAATTAATAATTAATTTTATTTTTATTTACAACTAAGAGATTATTTCCATTATTTTCGTTAATTATGTTTCAAATTTTGAATACGAATTGATTTCAGAGAAACTATAATTTTGAATGACTTTAAAATATTCTTTAATTTATAAAATGAACTTAAATTTAGTCGAATTGAAACGAAAGAAAACTTTTGTCAATTCATATGATATTAATATATTTCTCGACTCAAATAAATTCATTTCAATCAGTGAGTCATCACTTTCTTATACTTCACATAAGAATTGTCTGCAATTTAAGATCAAATAATTTTTTAAAAGCAGTTTTATTCTTAAACCAAACATTGAATCCCTGTTTGACTTTCTGAAGAAGTGGTCAGTTATATAACAATTGAATGAATGACCAAAATTGGGTCAAATGTGAGTTTTGACTATTTATCGATACATTTATATAACAATATTAAACAATTTTAGTTCATATAAACAAAACATCTTTTATTAAAAATACTTAAATATAAGTCATAGAGAATTCTTAATAAAAGTTATGTCAATAAACAAAATTAATTTTGTTTGAAAGCAATTTTCTGAACTAATATTCCGGGTGAAGGACTTCAACAGAGTTTGCGATAAAATTAAGTAAACGCTTCTATAAAAAAAGAAGAATCGATTTGTGAATTCAAAGTAATTCTTTGATAGGTTTTCAGTTCTCTTCACAACAATTCTCCAAATATTTGGAGAGTTATCTATAAAAAAAATTATTATTTTCAAAATTCCGTTCAAAAGAGTGAAAAAAACTCAATAATTAAAATCAATTAAATAGTTTTAACTTTTTAAAGGTTTTAAAAGACTTTAATGAATACAAAGGATTGACTGACAGTGACCTTCAAAACTGAAATCATATGAATCGATGACTAAACCAATGAGTATTGACTCTGAATATAATTTCATTCATTAAAACATTCAATTCATTCATCAAAACCTGTTTTACTCATTCGGTTCCAAAACAAAAACAATGAATTGAAGTGAAATAAACTGATAAATGTCTCGATTCAGTGATTTAATGATTAAAATGTAATTTAATGTCAAATCAAATGAAAACAATCTGTTGTTTTGGTGTCAAATCAGGTTATGTTTGACTCAATGTTTTTCACTTTGTTTTTCTCAAATCATTCATATTTTTAAATAACATTTACTTAAAACAAATGAATTTGTGATATATTTTAATCCATTAATTGCCAAAAGAGTTATAAATGAACGGCACAATGAGTAGTCACTGGAGTGTCGGTCCAGTCATGTCTTGTTTGGCCGCTTCCAAAGAAATGGAACAAATTATTAGACGTCTCGAAAGCGGATCCGTTTTAACCAAATTCTTCAATAAAGGAAAACCCGAGAGAAAGACATTCTTTGTTCGCCTGGAAACGAGACAATTGTTTTGGACGACCGGTTCTAATGATCGCAAGACTGGAATCGAGGGGTCCATTGATTTGAGAGAAGTCAAAGAAGTCAGAATTGGACCCATTTCTAAGATAATGGATAAAATCCTTGAGGAAGACTTCTTCAGAAAATGGGAACGACAACAATGTCTAAGTTTGTTATACGGACAGACCTTTCGGTTGAAAACACTCTGTTGTGTTGGTATGTCTTAATCACAAAATTATTTATCAAATCAATAAATGACTTCTTCTCCAGCGATGTCACCCCGAGAGTGTGAACAATGGGTTCGGGGGCTCAGGTTTCTAATTGAAGACACTCAAAGAACCTCATATTATCTTCAGGTCGAGCTATGGCTGAGAAAAGAGTTTAATTTGACTGAAAATTCAAAATCTGTGTAAGAATTGAATTTTAAGCAAAACTTTTGAGATTTAAATCAAAACTAATTTTTCATTCACTAGAATAACACTAAAAGAGTTGAAAGGATTTATGGCTCGAAATAACTGTAAACTACCGAACAATAGACTCAAAGAGTATTTCCAAGAAGTGGACATAAAGAGGACAGGTGAAATTGGGTTTGAAGGCTTCACAGCTTTTTATCACAGTTTGATTTATGACAACAAAATATTCTGCGAATATTTCGCCTCTTATTCTAATGACCGAAAACTAATCACATCTCAAGAGTTTCTCCAATTTTTGATGAAAGAACAGAAAGAAGTTGAAGACATTAAAATTGTGGAGAAGATAATGAAAGAGTTTGTCAGTGATTCCAAACGGGATTCGAGTGATATCTTCTTCACAATTAGAGAATTTATGAATTACTTGTTTTCCAAACAAAACGAAATTTGGGACTCAAGACATGATGAGGTCAATCAGGAAATGAGTCGACCCCTCACTCATTACTGGATCGCTTCATCGCACAACACATACTTAACTGGGGATCAGGTTAAGAGTGAGTCATCGATCGATGCCTACGCCCGATGTCTTCGGATGGGATGTCGTTGTATCGAACGTTAGTTTCAACTCTTTTCTGAAAATGATTTGATTAACAATTTATGGTTTTCAACAGTCGATTGTTGGGACGGACCGGACGGAAAACCCCTGATATACCATGGTCACACTCTGACCACTCGAATTAAGTTCATAGATGTGATAAAAACAATTAACGAACACGCGTTCGTCACTTCCGAATATCCGGTCATTCTTTCGATTGAAAATCACTGCACTTTACCTCAACAACGATATATGGCTCAGGCATTCAAAGACGTCTTCGGAGGTTTTCTTTCCCTCAAAATTGGTGTCATTTTAACCAAATTCTTATTTAAGACTTATTACTCACACAACCGATTGAAAGGGAAGGACTGGCGATGCCGTCACCCAATCAGCTGAAGAGAAAATTCATTATTAAAGTAAAGAATTTAATTATTAGGAAATTAACGACAAATCAATTAATCATGAATTGTATGACAGCATAAAAAACTACCCGAAGGAGCGGATGAAAGGTTTGTTCAGCAGAAATCCGCTGATGACAGTGTCTTGGATATGGATATCAGTAATTCAATCAAAAACGGAATACTTTATTTGGAAGACCCTATCGATAAGGTATTGGAAAGTAATAGTATTCTGATTTTGCAATTATTGTTTTCTATCAGGAATGGAGGCCTCACTTCTTTATGCTGACCAACGATAAGATGTATTACACAGAAAATGACCAAAATGTTGAAGAAGATGAGGACAATGAAACGGATAGACACAATGGTTTGGCCCAAAGAGATAGCAATTTAGTCGGAAGCGAAGACTTACATTTGGATGAGAAGTGGTTTCACGGAAAGCTGGCCGGAGGTCGCAATCAGGCGGAGGCTCTTCTGCAGCGCTATTCATATTTAGGCGACGGAACGTTTCTGGTCAGAGATAGCGATACATTTGTCGGCGACTATTCTCTATCTTTTTGGCGGAAAGGAAAAGTGAATCACTGCCGCATCAAACAGAAGCCCGACCGCAATGGCATTAAATACCATTTGATCGATTCCGTCACTTTCGACACACTCTATGGTCTTATATCCCACTATCAGTCCCATCCACTTAGAAGTCAAGAGTTTTCTATATACCTGACCGAACCTGTGCCTCAGCCTAACTCACATGAGGGTAAAGATTGGTATCATTCCAATATGACTCGAGCACAGGCAGAGGATATGCTCAAACGACTTCGATATGACGGAGCCTTTCTGGTCAGACCTTCGGAAAAAGAAGAAAATTCTTTTTCCATTTCCTTTCGGTGAATATTTTCAGTTCTTTTTTCGGTCAATTTTTAACTAATTTTCATCAAAAGTGCTGACAATAAGATAAAGCACTGCCGTATCAAACATGAGGGACGGCTTTACATCATCGGAAATACGCAATATGAAAGTCTCGTTGATTTAATCCATTTCTATGAAAAACACCCGCTCTATAGGTATGTCCTTTGATTTAACTGTAGGTCTGTTTTAACTTAAATTTTGTAACTATAGAAAAGTCAAACTAAAGTATCCGACAAACGATGATATAATCCGAAGAATTGGTTCTGTCAGTCATTTATTCAATTCTTATAACAATAAATTAATGGATTTTTTCATTTAAAGGAACCGATGGGACCCGAAGGCAATTATATGGATCCAAATGGACTTCCAGTGACGGTTAAGGCACTTCACGATTATAGGGCTCAACGAGAAGATGAGCTCTCTTTCCCTAAACACGCCATCATTACTAATGTGATAAAACTTGAGGGCGGCTGGTGGAGGGGTGACTATGGTGGCAAAAAGCAGCACTGGTTCCCTGGAAACCACGCGGATGACATTGAAAATCAGGAAAATACAGAAGAGGTACAAATAAATCAGTTTTTATTCTCTTTTAATTTTATTTTTTTCTGACTTAAACCAGTCCTCAGAAGTAAGTCAACCCTTCGGTAATCTTCAGAAGGGATGCATTGATATCGTTGGCTGTACAGTACTTCATCAAAACTGGACAGTTAGGGGTAGAGATAATGTCTTTCGTGTGGTTTCTCCGACACAAACGACTCCAATAGAAATCGCGGCTCAAACTGAAGAAGAAATGGTTGAATGGATTTCGAAAATAAGAGAAACGTCTCAACTCTTTAACGATAAGATTAAACAAAACCAAGAAATGGAAAAGAATTTTCGAATCGCACAGGAATTGTCTAATTTGATAATCTACTGCCGCGCCGTCCAATTCGTGGCCGAAAGTGAGTCATTTCTATCATAAATCGAAATTATTAATCAAAACATTTGTTTTTTACTCCAAAGGAATCGGAAATTTCACAGAAATGTCTTCCTTTCCGGAGTCAAAAGTAGAAAAGTGGGTCAACGGACAGAACTGTCGATTTCTTCTCAAATATAACGAAACCCAATTCACTCGCGTATATCCAAAAGGCGGACGAATTGATTCTTCTAATTATGATCCAATGAAGATGTGGTTATGTGGTATACAAATGGCAGCCCTTAACTATCAGACTCCAGACAGAGCCATGCAGTTGAATGAAGCCAAGTTCAGGCAAAACGGCAAATCTGGATATGTCCTCAGAAGTGAAGTCATGTTTGACCCGAACTTCAATCCTTACGATAGGACTACACTTAAAGGCTTAGAACCCGTGACTTTGACCATAAAAGTAAGAGCTTTTCAATACTAATGTATTTTTAGTGATTATGTCTTCACTTTGCAGGTGATGGCAGCCCGACATCTAATCAAGTCTGGCAGAGGTCTTATCAGTCCATTCGTTGAGTTAGAAGTGGTCGGCACTGAATATGATAACACCAAATACAAAACCAATATAATTAGTCAGTATTTCCACTCAAATGTCTTCCAATTAATTATTTGTATAACTGTTTCAAACCAATAGCTGACAACGGATTTAACCCCTTTTGGAACGAAACCTTTGTGTTTGACATTTGTTGTCCAGATTTGGCTCTTTTAAGATTTATTGTCTACAACGAGGATATGTTCGGTGATCCAAACTTCTTAGGCCACGGCACTTATCCCGTCAATTGTTTGCGAACAGGTATTAAATGTCATTCATATTGAAACAAATTATTTGAAATGTATTTATGAATAGGCTTTAGAAGTGTTCCCCTAATGAATGAACACAGCGAAGAGCTTGAATTGGCCTCACTTCTTGTCCATATCACTATTAGGACAGTTCGGGTAATACTTCCAATCAATTGATTTCTTAAATATTTCTAAACTAACGGTTAAATTGGTTAACATTTAATACTTTGGATCTGCTCTCAGCCCTAACCCAATGCTTGCAATCACTTTCGGGAATCTTTGAGGTCTTTCTTACATTCTTTAACATATTTTATGCTTTTGTTTGACTCATATTTGTGTCAATTAGTCCGAAGACGCCATTTATACTACAATTCAAGAACTAAGAGACAATTCACTTCATTTAAACCGAATGATAGCCGACGCTGAAAGGGTCGGCGATTCATCACAAGCGCAACGTTTTAGAACTCAATTGGGTCTCATTGAGGAGCAGCTCATCAACAAAAACGAAGAGAGGTTTTCACCAATTCTTCAATTTGTTTAATGCTTTGTATTGAAAATATATACTTTTGTGTTGAATAGACTGAAGAATTCCTCTAATGGTTCGCTTTAATCAAACCATTCAATCGGTTTATTCTCTAATACTTAATCGAATGGACTTACAGTTTACAAATGTGTGGATAACTTGTGGCCTCCCATTGAGAGCCTTATTGATAAGTATTGATAAGTTATGGTTGACTCCAAGTCTTAAATGATTGCCAAAAGAATGATATTTTGAAAAATATTTATTACTTATTATTATATTTGATCTCTATTTATATGTTTATAGAATTTATTTAAATGAGTCTAATATTCGACTCAATATTCAAATCCAAACTATTTTTAATCAAATATTTGTAAAGTTTTGACAAATGGTTTAAAAATTAGATACAATTTCTTTAGATCTTTGTTTAATGATTTTTTCTGCGATCTGATTGTGATCGACGTCCAAATGGAGACCAAATTCTTTGAGAGCTTCGGGTGGACTAAACCCAAACAAAATGTTATAATAGATGGGAAAAGTGAAGTGTTCTTCGCTTATGAAATATCTCTTGTTTTCTATAATCGCATTTCCGAACATCGTATCGATGAGGATATTATCCTTAAACCATTTGGCCTCAGACGCAGACCCGGGTTTGTAGTCAACAGTATGAGTTCTGAACGGCAAATACCACCTCCAAGTGGACACTCTGAACATATTGTTGTCTTTATTGAAATACATTCGCAAAACATATCGTTTTGAGAGTGAAATGTGAAAAATCGATACAATTATCATAATTTCGTAAAAGTATTTTTCGATAAAACCGGGTTTGAAGTGAGGATCGATATAATCCGGATTATCGTCTAAAAGCATCCAGAGTTTGGCTCCAATACAACTAGCGATTGTCACCAAAGGAAAGAATATTCCTCCTAAAGAACAGATCCGATTGACTTCTGCCTTATATACTAAAACATTTGATTTGTGATCGATTCGGTCTTTTCTAAAGTTATGTTCGACTCCTCTGTCTTTTAACCGAATTATCCGCCAAAAGGTCCGAATATTTCCAAAATTGATGCCTCTTTTGGGGCACAAATTTTGTCTTCGAGTCGATAGAAACGGATTGCTTTTAATGACATTTCTTTGAAAACAATTCTTAATTTAAAACAAAACAAAATAAATATTTTCGAAAAATATTAGATAAATAAAAATGAGTTTTACTTTTGAATGAATTAAACGACAATCGCTTCGATAAAATGCATTCGACTTAAGACTATATATCACTAAATTGGTGACAATTTTTTGTTCACTGATTAATAAATTCATGAGAAATGTTGAATAAATACAATTAAAACGAGTAATAAATGTATTGAATGATCGCTATTTTGTTTTGCAATGTTTGCGCAGAACTGCAATTCATAACACAATACCGCTGTTTATGCAATGCATGTGATCTCCAGTCGAGTCCACTATTACTCGATTGCCTTCACTACTAAACGGCATATCATTTGATGAAATATTTGTGAAAAGTGAAACATCGATCACATTTTGATCTCTTATTTTCTGTCAAATAAAAACAGTTTTGGGAATCGATTTCATAATTTTAAACCTTTAATAAACAGTTAATTAGTTTGTGATTAGAGGTAAGTCTAAAACACTTTTAGTTTGTATTCAATTCAATGAATTTCTGTTTAATATTTTGTCGGCTTTTCGTTAATAAATAGTTTGTATTACACTTTGATAGAGGGGTAGAAATTTTGTGCCGTTATCTCTCATTTGTTGGTTTAAACTTGCATATTTTATATTTAATATTTCAATTGTTTTGATTTACTTGATTATGATATAAATTCTAGATTTTCTACGCCTATATTTGGCAATCAAGAACATTTAGAACTTATCAAACTTTTCATTTACATGTAGTTGTTTAGTCAAATTGTTGACTTCAATCCAAATAATAACTTGGTTCATTTGAAATTGAATTGAAACTTATATAGTAATAAATATTTATTAACATTTTGAACAATCTGCTCACATTACATTTGTTGCCTAGTTAGCTTTTTCAGGCCTTCTGAATATCTAAGGATTTTGTCATTAATTTATTTTTAAATATAATGAATCAGAAAGTAGTTGTAAATTACAAATGTTTTACGTTTAAGGAGTAGAAATAGACTTCATTTTTGCTTCAAAATTAGTCAAAGTTTGAAATATATTAAAAAATAAGTATTTGTATCGGAAAGTTGACAAAAAGAAGAGCGTCCGCGACAGGATTCGAACCTGCAATCTTCTGGTTCGAAGCCAGACGCCTTATCCATTAGGCCACGCGGACTACATAAAAATTGTTAAACAAAGTTGATTCTGAATGAAATTCTGTTGGCTCTCAAAATATAGGAATTTAAGAATTATTTGATTGTTTGTGAGTCATATAAGAGCTCATAATTTATTCAAATAATGACTTTTTGGCGATAAGTTATTAAACACTTATTTATAAAAAATAAGTCGAATTAGTTATTATCCAACCAATTGGTTATACTTACGTCACAGCCCTTTGTTTTTCTGCTTATCTTTTGTTTGAAACTTCTTATAATTACTATTTGACAAACTTATCGCTCATTGATAAATGGATGTGTCAAACAATCTATCAAAACGCCCCCCTTTCTAATCAATTCAATTTATCATTTTATTAATTCGAATGTTTTTAAATCTATCCTAACAAGGTAGTATTCAAAATTTGCCG
>JAQFXL010001120.1:0-13849 GCA_034693445.1 Edwardzetes edwardsi | reverse complement strand
ATCTGCAGATAATAATGACAAAAATGATGATAATTTTGGTTTCATTAGTAATTGAATTGCATTTTAAACTCACTTTAATTGAGAGTCAAAACACGTTTTTATCAAATGTTTCGTTCGATTCACTCATTCACTGCTTTTTAGGCGTTATTTGTATTCAATGTTTTGTTTTTCTCTGACTTTTAATTGAAAACAAAACCATTGAATCAAACCATTGATTGGTAACTAAAATCACCGAAATATCAACGAAATGCTCATTTCTGACGACATTAAAACCAACAGTAAAATTGATTTCAAACACAAATACAATAATTTGAAGCGAAAATTAAAACTTTTGATTTATGTATGAATTTAAGGACAAAAGAAATCTTTTCGTTAATTATTTTGTAATTTTGATGTCATTCAGGAGAACGAGAGTTATGCCGAAGAACTTAGGAAAGCCGAACGACAACTGCTTCAAGTGAGTCGCGACAAGTCTTACCTTTTGGACCGACTCTTACAGTATGAAAAGGTCGAGTCCTCCACATCTGATTCTGAGGACACCCTCTCCAGTGATTCGGAGGTTGAGTCCAGAAAATTAGAGGCAAAGAAGAAGAAAACAAACGAAACAAATGAAGCGCAGAGCAGTTCCAACACTTCTAGAAAGAAGAAGAATACAAATACTAACGCAACGCCCAACAGATCCAGAAGTTGTTCGACGGGAAAGTCTGCCAAAACACAAGCAGTGGCCACACAAATAAGCACTTCTTCGACATCAATGACTACTTCAACGATGACAATGCCGGTAACAAAAAGCGAATTGTCGTTATCTCTGTCCCAATCGTTAACCAATTCGCAGTCGTCAAAGGCATCGGTGAGCAGCACCTCATCGGTCAACAGCACAATTGACGGTCACATGACTTCAGAAGAACTGGAAAGACATCTGGAATCGCGAAGACAGCCGTCAGCTCTACTCATGCCAGAGAAGACCCCTCTGACAGTTCCGGTAGAGCTGTTCAGCAATGAATCATCGAATGGTTTGCCTGAAGACGACACACATATCCTTATAAAAGCGATGCCATAAAACTTAATCCGTTTATTCGATTGAATTCCGATTATTTACAAAATGTATTCATAAATATATTAATAATATTTAAATAAAACAATAAATTAATGCATTTTTTAATCAAATAATTCTGACCAAAAAGTATACCTCAGCCACGGCTACAATCAATGCACCGAAGAGTCCACTCAACACTTGCTGTGAAAGTAATCAAATGTTTAGAATTGAGAATTGAATTGAAATATAATTAGAAATACAGTCGATATGTGAGGCTCTGGAAGGGAATACTCCACCGCTTTATAACAGAAGAAAAAAGTTCCACCGATTGTGAGGAAAGCGTTGGCCACTGCTATCAGAGTCGGCCGTATTTTACGAACTTTAAGATTAAATCAATGATAAGTAACTGAAATACAAAAAACAATTCTTAAAAGAGTGGTTACATTCGGCCGCAATCGATATCTCTTCTGACGGACTGACAGAAGAACCAACGGTTCGAGTCATTACATTAGTCATTGAATTGTATTCTTTGTTGGATTGCTTGCAATTGAGTTCAATGAGTCGGTTCTCTAATTCCTTGTTCTAATCAATAGCTAAAAACAGTTATCAAATTTAGATTCAATAAAAGACAAACCTTTCGAGTTTGTGGTAATATAACCCGACATTCATCGAGTAATTGATAGAAATATAAATCATATTTAGAGTCAATTCGTTGTAAATATTTATGAATTAAAGTCAGGTTTTCGTATGAAAGCAGTTGTTTGTTGTCGTCTTCGGTTTGAATCACTTTCTTGAGTTCTTCGATGGTATCCTTCAAATCATCGCTATTTTCATTGTTTGCATTTATATCCAAAGCCTTATTAATCATTTTCCTTATTTTATTTCCCAATCGATACCAGCAAACTCTGGGATCAACTTTACTGCTCCCAAACTTATTCATAATTAATTAAATGACCTGACTTTCAAATTGAAGGAGTCATATAATTTTTGTTATTGATGTATCATGCAAGCTATACTGTTAACAGTTTATAATCTGATTAGTAATAAGGGCAGCAGAAGATCACTCATCTTGTAAACAATGAGCTAACAAATGCTTATATAATAAATCAATTAATTACTTTCTCAATGAAATGTCTATTTATTTTTCTTTATAGTCAAGCCTGGGGTCTTCCCATGGTGAATTACCACTGGTACTGTAGTTTTTAAATGCCTTGTTGATTTATGACCAGGATGTATTCTTATAATTTCCAATGAGAGACATCTGACGTTTGCATTGCATTTCAATAATATTCTGTTTCGAATCAATGTTTTGAATGACTTTTTGAGACAATTGTTTGCGATTCTGGACTCAGAATTCACTTCGTTTTGAATCAATAATTTGTTGAAAACATTTTAATGTCATCCGAGTCGTTGTTCTTTCAGTCATTTTTAAGATATAATGTTTTGCACCAAATATTTTAGTCGACGATTATGTGATAATTGTCGAAAACCTACCGATCCTTATATTAAACCGATTTCTGGTTTACGTAAATATATTTCCAATAAATTTCTTCAATTCATTCAAAGTTATGAACTGATTCTCGAAAAGAGATTTCCCAAAACTTTCAAAATATATCGAATCTTCACAATTGGTTCGTATTTTTTGAGCCAAACTCTGAATATCTGTTAAACTTTGGGTATTAATCACTCAATTGATCCACACTTTAGGTACAAAAGACTTCACAAAAGACAGTCTCCAATATCTTCGTATTTCTAAAGAACTGTTTGCCGGCAAACGAGTCAATGAATTCAATTATAACGAACTAATGGTTTATTTTCAAACACCAAAAGACATGTTAAGAGTGGGTCCGGTGCTGTTAGTGACTGCTCTGCCGTTCACTAACTATATAATATTCCCTTTGGCTTATCTGATGCCAAAACAACTTCTTTCCCACCATTTCTGGACTATAGAACAGAGACACAAATTCCAGATAATAGACCACAAGAAGAGATTGTATTACTATCGGCCGGTCTTCAGACACCTTCAAAGTAAACTTTCCTCTGTATCAGTCAAAAACAATTCACAAGAGAGATGTCGTGTAGTGTTAGCCAAACTCGGGAGCGGTACTCATCCTTCTGTCGAACAAATATTAGACATAAAACAGATGTTTATTACGAATCCCTTCGGACTCCAGAACTTGAAATCAAGACATTTGGTAATTGTTTCAAATTATGAAAGAATTTAAAATTGTTTTTAATGTTTAGTCTAAAAATTGCATAAAATTGAAGTCAAAAATGTATATAAAAAACGAAGAAATGGTTAATAATATACAAGTTTTTCAACATTTATTTCAGACTAACTTATGTCGAATGTATGGTTTGAATGGATTTCCTTTGGGAAAGAGGACTCGACTTGAAAATCATATCGGATTTATACGAGAATTAGATTTGGCTGTCGATAGGGACGGCATTCAAACACTTAATTTGGATCAAATCAAAAAAGTTAGTCAAACAAACATTTGATTGAAATTTCATTTTTGTCAACATTTGGTTCAAATGAAGGCCTGTTTTATGAGAGGTTTGAATCCAATTAATTTGAGTAAAGAAGAGATGATATCTTGGCTTCAGATTTGGATAACTATCGCAAAGAATGTCGAAAGTAATCATTGATTGAATAGTTGATGACTTGATGTCTAATTAATTGTCTTTTGTTTTGCAAATTAAGGTCAAAGTCTGTCGCTATTACTTCATTGTCCGCTATTTCTTGCATATAATAATCCCTCGAATTGGAGACAAATTCACTGATTATTCAATTATTAGACAATTAGTTATTTAAATATTAAACAAATTATTGGTTTTGTTTTCTTCTCATTTGTCTTTGTTTATCGAAACGCATTTCCATTTCTTCCAATACTTTTGGCGTATATCTCACCACAAGAATCACTTTACCGACGGCTGCCTTAAGTAATTCGACGGCCTTTTCGTGATTTTCTCCCTCGACGTTAACGCCATTCACAGAAATCAATTGATCCCCTCTTCGAAGGCCTCCCTGTCGGTCCGCCACTCCTTCAGGTATTATACGCGAAATATATATGGGGGAGTTCTGTTCGCGACCTCCCATCACATTAAAGCCAAGACCTTCTTCTGTTTTGGGCAGTTCTACGACTCGGGGATGGGAATGACCTTCAGATGCGGCGAATACTAAATCAAACCGATTATGAATTTTATTGGATTTCAAACTATTTTTAAATCACTATTTATTTGTGTAATACCAGCGACGGTGGCTTTGGCTGTGGCCGAAGCCCTAATGTCAGGGCTGCCACTGATGTCAACTGTTTCATAAACCCTTTCATAGACTTCCCGAACGGCGCTAAAGAAGTCACTTTCGAGTACTTTCTGAAGTGCAGACAACTTTTGAAGCGATACATCACTAAAGAGATGAATACATTAAATAGTAATTGAAATGACGGCAAAAACTAAGAGATTGTAAACAATGAAAGCAATTATTGAAATACCTTTGAATCCAAGCGTTATATTCAGTTCTCTGCAATTTGTCCAACAACTCAATCGCACGCTTTATATCCGAATTCAAATTGAGTTTCTCACCCGAAGAAGTGGCCATTTCTTAAGATTTTAACCAAAATTACCCAAAGAGTGAACACAATTGAAAAGAATTCAATTTCAATGTTTTTGTGCGCAAACGTCAGGTATACCAATGCTTAAGAACTACAGTCAAACTACAGTCAAATTACTTTTATCGTAGCCTCGTTTCACAATTTTACTCATCTTATTTCAAGATAAATATCTTTTTTCTTGTTTTGTATCATATTTTGATTGTATTATCAAATCAAAGGCTTTCATTTGAAAACTATATATCCGAGAAAATGAATAAATCCGACGAATATTAAACATTTAAAGCGATTCGACGGTATTTGTAGAAAACATCTGTCACTCGGTTACATGAATTCCGTGATATTCTGAGTCCCAAGTCATGAGACAAGTTTCTAAAACAATCATTATTTCAATATTATCTGCAAATCAAGGGTTGTGTCACTCATATAACAAATGAACAAAACATTAATTTTCGACTAATTTTTATTGAATTTGAGAACAAAAGTAAACGAAAACTTTGAAAATACGCATAAATACGAAATACACTAATAATTAGATAAATTAGTAATCGATTGAATATTATTAGAAAAATCTCGAAAACTTGTGATTGAAATTCAAACGTCTATTAAATAATGTTAAGCACCGAACGATTCGTACAATTAATCGCATAATTGATTTGTGTATTTGTATTCAGAAACCGATTGATTCCTCTTTTTGTGCAGAAAATCATTAGAAATAAAATAATTAAATAATACATAAAATATTGAAATGAAATGCAAATCAAATGATTGCACCAAAGAATGAGTATATGATTTAAGAATCGCAAAACAAATGACAAAATCAACTAAAAACTGAACAAATGAAACAAAATTGCATTAGAAGTGAGAACACTCTTAACTATTTACAGAAACATAAGACTTATCGCCATCACCTTCATTGGAATGGGGGTCAGGCGGCGGAACTATAGGTATGGCAGCCTTTGGACGTCTTTGTGGTACCTGCCTAACAGTATTTTGCTGTTGACTTTGAGGGTCATAATAAGTGACTCCCCCTCTATATAGCTCTGCCAATTGATGTGGCGATGGCTGTTGTGCGCTCACATGTCCCGGATAGCCCGGAGGTACATGTGTGGGCGGAGGTGCCGGGGGAAATTGAGGATAGCCTGAGGGGAAACTTACCGAAGGAATATATGCGGTGCCGGGTGGGGCAGCGGATATTACTTGTTGGGGAGGAGGCGGCACTTGTCCTGTTTGAGGTATAGACTGTGCCATTTGAGGTGTAGGAACCGGAGCTGTAACTACATTGGGTGGAACTGCAGTCGGTATATATCTGGTAGGTTCGGCAGCACCTGTCGGAGCAGTAGGTTGTGTTATATATCGCTGTTGTAAGGGTTGTGGTATCGGCTGTTGCATAAATGTAGAGGAATGGCTTTGAGGGCCAGCATCTGTAGGAGTGGGCGAAATATATGTGTGATAAGTGGTTCGGGGGGACGACGTCTCGGCATAAAAAGCGGTCGTTTGTATGGTATGTGAGTCATAGAATTGATGCGCATTTATATTATCACTCGTTTGTGATATTTGAGTATTGGATGCGATGTTCGCTATATTCTCGGGAATCACTCTTTGCTGCTGTTGTCTTAGAGAGGAATACCTCTTAGGGCGGGTCTGTTCGCTATCATTAGTCCTGTTGATGGCCTGAGTTTTATCTTCAATCGTCATCTTCTGAATACCAACATTGGCTTCAATGATATAATTGGATTCTCTGTCCCTTTGGTTTCGATAGTCGTCTTCATAATAGCGCTCAATATTTCTGTTCGATTCCTCCGAAATGAAAGTCCGTTCCGTTCTTTCAGTTCTAACATTATTTCGATTATTGCGATAATTGTCATTCGATTCCTTTCTCTCGTGACTAAAGTTCGGATAATTCAGGTTATTATTGGTCTTCCTTATAGGTCGACCCGAGCTTTCAATAACTTCTGCATTTTTCCTGATTCTGGCCCTTCCATTGCCAGTTCTCTCTTCTTCGAAGTCATAATTTCCAGAAGACTTTCTCTGAGAATATTTAGAGTTTTCAAAAGTTAGAGTTCGGACCACATTAGGAGAGTTGGGGTCGTTATGAGCAACGACTCTATTGTTGTGTTCAATGGCTTCAATTATTTTCATGGGTTCTGTTTTATACTCATTACTCGTTTGGTCATCACTTTCACTAAACCTATGACTCGGTTTCCAAACCTCTTGTTGAGCACCGCTTTGGTTTGAACTCAGTTTTTTGCGCAAATCATTATTTGGTAGTTCCGGGAAGTCGTCTGTAGAAAAGGGTTTATCCCGTCTGTCAACGCTTTCCTCGTAATCATATTTTCGGTTTTCATTGAGAGGTCTGTCATTTCGAAACCTCTCCTTCTTATGAGTGAATTCACTGCCCTTTTCTGGGCGATGGCTTCGTTCGCTTTTATCGAGAATTCGGTGTTTATCTCTTCGTTCGGATCTCTCTTTACGCTCGACTTTGTCTTTTCGGTCATAACTATCTCTTCTCTCATGACTTTCCCTTTTATCGAAATCTTTGCGTTCGTCCCTATGTTTTAGCTCATTAGAAGACCGTTCACTTCCTGACCGGCCTTTAGATATGCGGTCGTTTGAGTCAATTCTTAGCGCCGACCTTTCATTTCTATCACTATGTTCTTTGCGATCTTTTCGTTCATTACGTTCTGGAGGCGGTGAGGCCCGACCCCTACCGTATGCATTCTCGTCCTGCCACTGACGCGTATATTTGATGGGACCCCTGGCATAACGGCGTTTCCTTCTGGCTTTGGGTGCATTATCTTCATTACGAATGTCATAACCATAAAGGTCTACCAATTCATCTCTAGATTTAGGAGTCTGTTCATCTGCGCGGAAGAGGTCGTGACCCCACTTATCGCCTTCGACCCAAACTTTTCTCTTAGTTTTCTTAAGAGTGAGTTCCGTTTCAATCGGATTCTTTGCGATAACCACTGCTTTGGGGGGCGTTTCTTCAACCTTTTGAACTACAACCGCTTCGGTAGCCTCTGCTTCTGCGGCGGCCATCGCTCTATCGTCGTGTTCATAGAACGGACCCTTTTTGGGAATATATTGTGGATTTCGTTTGTCTTCGTCGTGATCTAAAGACTTGTCCTTTAGGTTGGACTGCGAGTCATTACTCTCCTATCAAACAATTAATTAGGAAAATAGGTTTAAATCAATTATATGCTGACCTCTCCGTCTCCCTGTTGTCGCTCTTCTGGGTCGATGTCATCATTATCTCTGTCAGCCATTTCCTCGTTATCGTCACTATTGACAGAACATTCTTCTGACTCATCCATGTCTTCATATTCGTCATCGATATCAGCGATCTGTTCGCGTCCGCCCTCTTCGTCCACCAAATCATCGATGTCATTGTCATTGTCATCGATATCTTCCTCCACTTCATTGCTCTCTTTAACCTCAAAATTTTTATCCGTTTCCTCGACTTTATTTTCCGGTTCTTCAGTGTCTTTATTCTCATTTTCATTGCTTTCGATATTTTCTTTTTGTGTCTTTTCTGTCAAATTATCTGAATTTTGAGTACAATTATTGTCGACATTCTCTTCTTCCGGAGGAATATTCTGTAAAGCATTTTCTGAATATTCACTTTTGTTTTCTAAAGTCATTTCTTCATTGTTTACATTTGTCTCAAAATTCAAGACTTTTTGATTTGGATTTACATCTTTGTCTTCATTCGTTTCATACAATTTCTGATGATTTTCATCAGAATTTTCTTTATTCTGAGCACTATTTTCATCATTTGATTGATTTGTTGAATCTTTCAATTCTTCAGCAGTTGTGTCCTCAAAACTGTCCATTCGTTTGACCTCTTCATCGTCGGCGCTCTCGTACTCGGATTCGCCAGCATTTGAAGCGGAAGTGCACCGCTTTTCCGATTCACTCTCCTATTGGTTACAATTCGGTGACAAAATTCACAATCAATTAAAGGAATATTTTAAGGAAACGGAATTCATTGGAAGTGATAACAGAAACTAAAGATAAGATAATTTGAAACAATCAAAGGCTTACCGGACTTGGGATAGGATTTGCCTATAATTGCCGTACAAATAGAAAAAACAAAATAAATAAAAATAATAATAAAATAAATGAATGAAACAAATAATTGTCAAAAACGGAGCACAAAATTGATTAAAAAATGGGTTTATTTGGAAGTTTGGAACGGATTTAAGTCTTACCAAATCAGAAGATTTGACATCTTGTGAATCTTCTTCGGTGTCCTTCACATCTTCAGTGGTATCCAATTCTTGTTTATCTTTAGCCGTGACGTCCGAATCGTTATCTTTAGTCAATTGAATGTCATTTTGTTTATCATTATCTGAATTATCGGCCATTTTTAACGTTTATATATTTTTAAAGAGATTTTTACATTTATTTCAAACAAAAAACGGTTTGAACTATAAATCGACTAAAAATCAATTAAATTCATAAACGAATTGATTTATTAAAGCATTTATTGATTGCAATTCCAATGCATTTATGGCTGATTTCTGTCTTATCTTTCATTTGTTTTCATTCAATCAAATGATTGCCTCAAAAATAAAGTACGACTTCTAAACCATTTGATTCATTCAACTTCTACTCGGATTGACCATTGATTGTCTTTAGATTGCAATCATCTCTTCATTAGCTTGTTCACTTTAAACCAATTCTTAACATTGTTTTCAAATTTATCGCAATCAATGCCTTTAATTTTCTAATTATGAGAAAGGTTTCTTCACTTACGAATGATCTCAAAATATTTTGCAATTAAGATTTCATCTTGCTACCACCTAAACATCACTAAATCATCTTAATAGATGAACATGATCACCAACATGAGTTTTTAAACTTGCTAAAAATCAAATTTTTGCTCAAAACGAAAATACTAAATGAGCGGTGAATTAAACTCTCAAATCATTTATTAAAACCCTTTTATCAAATACAGTATGATTCGGAATCGCATCGTAAACATAGAGGGGTATATCAAATGTGCATTTGTTTACGTAATATGTGAGCGATTCGTGTGATTGTCTCAAAGCCTTCTCTGTTTGCATGACTTTTGGCGCTTAAAATTGTTTTCATTGAACTCTTGAAACGACTGAAGACTTTTCAACCAATAATTTGATAAATTTGAGTGAAATCTAGTTAACAAATCACCGAAACAATGGGTGAATATGAGCGCCAGAATCTTGCGGAACACCTTCAGGCCTATTATCGTTTTCTATTTCCTCACCAACTCTTTTATCGATGGCTTTCATACGGAAATGGTATTCAAAGCAATTGTCTGATCCATCAATTAATTGAATCCATTTGTATTTGACAGTAGAAAAAGAATATTTCGAAAGACGAGAGTTTTCTTTTTGTCTGAGCGGTGATATATATGTCCGCTACCAGTCTTTCGCCGATTGTCAAGAGATGAAGAATTCGATTCTCTCGAAAATACCCGAAAAGATAGATATCGGACCCGTTTATAACATTAAACCCAAAAACTCTAAGAATTTGATTCTCGAGGTCTTTAAAGCCGAAGAAAGAGAACTGGTTTTCGATATCGATATGACTGATTACGATGATGTGCGGACTTGTTGTACCGGTGCTGATATCTGTCCCAAATGCTGGCCATTTATGATAATCGCGGCAAAAATACTTAATCGCGCCCTTCGAGAGGACTTTGGTTTTAAGCACTTGCTTTGGGTGTATTCGGGCCGAAGAGGTATCCATTGTTGGGTGGCTGACAAGAGGGCGCGAAAACTTGGCGGTGAGACCCGATGTGCAGTCGCAGAGTATTTGAATGTCATCGAAGGCGGACAATTCAAAGCCAAGAAAGTGTCTCTCGACGGACACTTCCGAATTCATCCGAGTATTAAGTCTGCGCTAAACATAATTCGGGATCATTTCGATCCTTTAATGTTAGTCTCACAGAATATCCTCGAAACCAATCGGCAAATCACAGCTCTTACTGATCTTTGCATTGATCCCGAGCTGAGACAACTGCTTGTAAGCGCGCTGTCGGACAAGAAACTGAAAAACTCTGTCCAAAAGTGGGAGAAATTAGTGAAAACGAGTGAATTGTATTTCAATGCAATTAATTTTCGTCACACAAAAGCAAAAAACAAATATTTCATCGAAGAAGTTATGCTTCAGTTGTGTTATCCCAGACTTGACATAAATGTGACCAAAGGTCTAAACCACTTATTGAAGACCCCGTTCTCAGTCCACCCGAAAACCGGTAGAATCTGTGTTCCCATAGATTTTGATGAAATCGATTGTTTCGATCCGTTCCGAGTGCCGAATGTGAGCGCTCTCTGTAAGCAAATCGATGACAACATTGACTCCAATTCCGTTGCGACCAATGCTTACGAGAAAACCGATTTAAAGCAATCGATCAAAATATTCAAACATTTTATTCGAGGCATAGAAACAGATTTGAAAAGAGCTTTAATTGAAAAAAGCGATCAAAAAATGGAATTTTAAACCAATAAATGTCATCAAAATGTTAATCAAAAATTATTTTTCACTTAAAAAGTCATTCCATTGAATTGAAAATAATATTTGATGTGAAAATTGTCCACAACTCAAATGTAATTGAGTTAAATTGCCATCAATTCAAGGTCTCTCAGATTTGTATTTTATTCCTCAACTGTAATAAAAACATGAGTTTTCATGTCTTAAGCGTTTGATTAATCATTTATTTTTCAATAACTAATGTCGAGACTTATAATTGTTTTGCTTTTATTTGAAGTTTAATTCGTTAATCGCTTGAATTGAAAGCATCTAAATATACGATATTTTAGGGAAAATTCGAAAAATCATCGAATCATTTGATCAAAGAATTGATTAATTAATCGCTTATTTCAAACGAGTTTTCAAAAACCTTTTTTAGTTAATAATTTGAGTACTTTTTGACATTTATTTTAAAATCCTTTCATTTCATAAATCAAATCTTTTTTCTCATAATTTAAATATTTGTCTATAATTTCTTCTAAAGTCTGACATAAATTCATCTCAAGATTAAGCGCAAAGAATATGCAGTTTTTGTGATGAAATAGAAGTGAATTCATTTTATTTCGAAAGTTTCCGACGATTTTATGTCCAATAATTTATAAGTTTTTTTCGTATTTCGTATTCAATTTGAAGATTTATTCGCTGATAAACTGAGAAAACTCTCTATTCATTGATTCTAAAATCTTTGACTTTAATGAGGATATCAAAGAAATGTGCCTTGCTCTCACATCAAGACTCAATAAACGTGTCAATAACGAATATTTTGAGTGTTAACCTTGAGTAAAGTCATTTTTTGTTCAACAAATCTCAACATTATATAAGAGTTTTTCCAAATATTCTCAAATGACGTCAATATAATTGTTTAGTAATCGACTAAATAAAAGTTGATTCAATGCTTTTCAAATATAAAGAACGGATGAATGACCGGTAGATCACATGATGTTTAGCTCTACCAAGTTATTTTAGATTCAATGGTGGAGAGAGAGGGAGGGAGAGAGAGAGAGAGCGAGAGAGAGAGAGAGAGAGGGAGAGAGAGAGGGGGGAGGAGAGAGAGAGAAAGAGAGAGAACTGCGTAAAATCAAATGACTAGTTGCAAATGCAATTGTCGAAAACAATTTGTTTTTTTTCATTTGATATAAACACTTGAATTTAGACACTATTCATAAGTTAATGAGAATATAATCGGTTGTTATTATAGAGTGTCAGTTAAACAGAATGTTTCACTGCTTTTAATTTCTAAATATAGTAATTTTTGAAAATAATTTTTTAATTATTTAATAATTTTTTGTCTCATCAAACAAAAGCAGAAAATAGCGAAAATCTTTCGAGTGTTTTAGAAATAAAGTCGATTCAAAGCATTCAATTGAATTTTGAGCATAAAATTTATTGACTGACTGTTCAAATGTTAAGCAATTCAAAGAATCTTTTCAAAGCGTTTGAATGCCTGGCGATTGACGTCAAAGGAATCGTTGGATTGGGAACACAATCCTCTTCTTCCTCGTCGTCATCGTTGCCGTCGTTGTAAAGCAATGAATGATATGTTAATGAAATTTATGCCAAAAGTTCCAAATAATGGGAATTAATATTTTCCTTATTACTAAATAAGTTATTGTTTTTTCTGTTTTTATATCAATATATCATTGAATGAAAAAAAGTTGAATAGAAATTCAAATCACTATTTGGTTCTGAAGGACACACTTTTTATGAGACAAAACTGTTTATATTTTTTCATTAATTGTGTGTTTACTCTGAAAATTGTTGTAATTGAATACAAGATTAAATCGTAATCAAGTCATTCATTTGAATTTGAAACTTTGACAAGAAAATGGAATCATTTAATATGATTGCACCCATCAACAATCACTAAGATAGCAATCTATAATATAAATTCTAAACTGATTGCAAATTATTTTGTGGATCTTCACTTTTGGACTTCATATCCAGGACACTTTTTAACTGAATGCAAGTATATACTTTATAGCAAGTATAAGCCTTTATACCATGCAACATTTTGAATATTAAATTTACTATAAAATTATTTGGTATGTCGTATATCGTATGCAACTAATGAGTGAAAATAGTTATATTCTAACACAAGGGTTGAAATAAGTCTATCCTAAAATAAGGAAAAGAGTCAACCTACTCAATTAACTTAATTGGCATGGCATAGGTAGAATACTCTTCTGATTATTAAGTATGGAGCAATTAGTTAACAATAGTACAGTAAATTTAACCTTATACCAATTCAAATATTTAGGGTTTTCTCGAGAAAAAATTCCTGGTGTTTGTGTGATCTCTGCATATATTAAACTGTTTGAGTCTTTGACCACAAAACGCTAGAAATAGAATCTAGGATCAAAGGCAGGAGAAGAACACTCTCTCATTCAATCTGATAACAAGTTTTAAATGCAAAACAAGTGTTGACTTTAATGTCATTGTCTATCGAACTCAAAGAAGACAAATATTCAAAACAAGAAATGCAAAAATCCCAACAAAAGATGAGCAGAATTTTAAATAATATCTTTAAAACATATTTAACCAAAAATACTGAAATATTTTTCATAAGTTTTGGTTTTGAAAATAATATAGAAATACTTTGCGATTTAATTACCGTATTACCCCGGAAACAAACGCATGCCAGTATAAATGAGGTTGATGATACTGCGCGTAAACCCGGGGTAAA
>JAQFXL010001119.1:0-13850 GCA_034693445.1 Edwardzetes edwardsi | reverse complement strand
CACACCTCTAAAGCAGGTTTTGCACAGTTTTGAATAAACACTCCTTTCAGGTCATCAATTAAATGCCAAACCAATTATTTTCATAATTAAAAACTTATTTTAAAGACTAACAAAACTCTTCAAAAATGAAAAGTCTGAAAACTAAGAGATTCTTAAGAGTTATTACTTAAACTATTATAATAACAAGACCCTGAAACTGTCTAGGTCAACAATTCAATGATAAGTACAGTTTTGGATCAATTAATCACTTTCTCGGAAATTTTTAAAAATGAGCTCTAAATTTGTCCTCAATTATGATTTATTCATAATTTATGACTAAAAACTCCTAAAACTTGAGTGAAATAAACTCAAAATGAAATTCAAATATTTGTTTCAATGTATTCGTTATTAATGTTTAAGAAATTGAAACTAAAAATACATTTTCACTCAAAACTTATTTGTTTTCAATTATTTGTCAAATAGTTTATTCAATGAATTAATTTGCGTTCAGTTTCTTATTAATTGCATTGAATTTCATTATAAGTGAAATAATTGAATGCTTTGAATAAAAAATAAAGTATTAAATAATTAAAACAAACATTAAATTCAAAGATAATTAAACCAATAATTTGACTCTACTTTCAATCGATTCGTTTTTGGATTTGAAACCATTGTATAAATTCAATGCATTTGTTTGTGAAGTTTCTCTGGGTTTGTGTCAATAAAAGTGAAGGAATGTTACAGAAATAGAGCACAGACTCTCTTAAATCGCTTTATTTATTTGCAATGGTTTCACATTTCAAACACTAAATAAATATCCAAAAGAATTAGATTCTATTGAAGGCGAAAGTCATCGAATTCTTCTTCGGATTTGCATTTAATGCGAACGAATTCCAAGTCTTTATTTGAAACATCAGTTGATTGTTCGCAAGAAGTGCTGCCATTGAATAAATGGTCGGATCTTCTGCTCGGCGGCGAAAAACTGAGCGATTCTTTGTCGAACCAAAGGGGAACTTTTCCCAGATCTCCGTCCCAACGGTTTTTTGTGATCTGTATATACTTTTGGCACTTATATACCGACAAGAATTTGTTCTGAAGAATCATAACGTTGTCAGCCTCCTGAGTGGCCTTCGCACCACCGAATATCGAATTGTTATTCAACTCATTCATGTCTTCCTCTTTGCGCGGATGCATAACAAGAGAGACGTGACAGTCCTCATTAGTGGCAAATTTACGGAACCGGTCTAATACCAGGTCTTGCTGCCAATAGCGGTCAAATTTAAAGTTTTGAGCGCAGCCTAACATAAACTGAATGTTATCGACGATCACGTGCTTAATGTCGTGGACATAAACTGCGTGACACATCGCAGACAACACATTATCGATTGATTCCTGTCCGTGAAATGTCATGAAATAAAGGGGCAATTCTTCCAATTTATCGGCCCAGAGGTCAAACTCATCCAAGTATTTGGCGATAGATTTCTCTGCGAATTGTGTTAACATCATTTTGGCCAACCTCACGTTCTTGACCTCGAAACTACCCCATAGAGTGCGGACCCCTTGACTGCATAAATCCAACGAATATTCTGACATAAAAGTAGTTTTTCCACAACCAGTCGGTCCCGTAAATACTGTTAGTTCTCCACTTCTGTGACCTTTCAATAGTTGATTGAGTTCTGGAAAGCGTTTCCACTGAACGCCCGCACAGAGCGGGTCTTTAATTTCTGACAGAATCGCGTGTCTTAGGGAATGAAATGTAGTGATCGATGAATGAGATATTTGTTGCGAAGAATCCAAATATTTGTTCAGTTGTTTGGAATTGCGTTTCAATACTTCCAATGGCGTCAAGTTTTCGCTCAACTCATCTCTTGAGCCGACAAAATAACAGCGCTTTTCATCTAATTTTCGCGAAAATATTTTTGCAGAATCCAAGTCCTGAACAGAATTGGAGAACCAAATAGTGATCTGTTTGGAGAAGAACTTTAATGGTTTGCATAATAAACATATATTTAGTTTATCGACGAATAGATTGTTTGAACAAATATTGGCGAATATCTCAAACAAATGAACAAATATTTACTTTTTTGAATTTTTCGAAGAATGGTAACACTTCCGGACGTAAGTTCTTTGAAATGCCATTAGACGGCACCGAAACGGAAGGAATATTAGTTTGTTGAGTGATAGCCATCGCATCTAAGGGCGAATCAGTTATCACCAGTTCATCAAATGAACAGTCATTCAGAAAGTGTTGATTTAAACCAAAAACAGAGAGTTTTGGATCGTTTGGCACTAATTTCTCGACAAATTTGTTTGTATCCATACTTTCGTTGTCTTCATTCAATTCAATCACTTTTAAGGCATTTATTTGATTCTTATTATAACAGCTTTTGTATGGAATTATCAATTGTTTGAAGTCTTTTGAGAAACAAATATCAAAAAACTTTAAACTTGTTTTTGTCAAACAATTCAAATCAAATTGATTTTTAACGAGATTTAGCTCTTCTTCACTCAAATCATCGATAGTTAGACTGTTTTCCATAAATTGAGACAATTTTTGTTTAGTGTCGATATCGCCGAACAAATCGGTGTTAACTTTGGGTAAAACGGTTTCGCTTTTATTTGATTTTCGACTTCTCTGAATAGAAATCATTTCGACAAAACTGATCCAATTTCCCGACGATTCACAAGAAAAACAAATGAAGTTCGAGGTCTTTTTGTTGATAAAAAGCTTAGAATCGATTAAATTGTTTATTGAATTCAATGGGTTTCGTCGCGATTGACAGAAAGGACAGTCAATTGAAAGACAGGTCCGGCCGTCAGTTACTTTAATTTTACGGTTTTGAAGAAATCTCTTCATTTCTGTGACTGTCAAAGAAAATGCCATTTCGTTGACATCTAATGTCTTCAGCATATCATTAGTTTGGTCTTCGATTTCCACATTTTTGTTGTGTTTCTTCGGTTTGTTATTATTTTGGTCACTATTTAAATGTTTTTCAATCGACTTATTCTTGTTTTTGACATTTTTATCACTTTTGTCGATAGTATTAATCAATCGCTGAAACTGACGGTTATTTTCCAATACTTTTGTCTTCAATAAGTTTGGACCAAATTTTCTTCCTTTCATTGAATTATTGATTAAATAATAAAAGCGATAATTAAATAATTTATTCATTTTTAACAGCAATTTATTTATTTTTCAAAATCCTTGTAAAAGCAAAACATCACAAAATGTGAGGCAATAAACACTGATTTGGCGGCAAATCTCTTGTAAAATACGTCAAAAAGGGGTCTTTTTTAGCCAACAATGGGTTGACTTTAACCTTGAATTCAATGAAAGTCTCGAAATTCAAAGCAAAATATAACGTCGTTTAAGGTTTGAACCGAAAGCGTGACATCTATTGTCCAAATTGTCTTCGAGTGAAGGGTTGGGCAAAATATCTTCATTTGTCAATTTTGTAATGTTTTTATTTATTTAATCAACAAATTTAAAGCCCAAACCGTCGCTGACATCAATTGTCAACAATGAGGCCATTGGTTCCATCTCAGCAAAAGTTGGCCGAAAAGCTGACTATTCTTAATGACCGCGGAGTCGGGATGTTGACCAGAATTTATAACATTAAGAAGGTTTGTCGCCTTCTTCTAAGTTTCATTTGATTCTATATCTTCTGTTCCCTTAAGGCGTGTGGCGATTCAAAATCTAAGCCATCGTTTCTGTCGGACAAGACGTTAGAATCGGCTATAAAACATGTGGTCAGAAGGTTCCCGAACACCGATATCAGAAGCAATAATGTAATGCTTTTATTGTTGAAAAGTTGTGACATTTAACTGAAATCTGAATCGTTTGTGACATTAGAACCAATTGACGGCAGTCTTCAACATAAGACAGGACATAATGAAGTCATTATCTCTTTATTACTATACTTTTGTGGATTTGCTTGACTTCAAAGACCACGTGAGTGAACTGTTGACGACAATGGACGCCTGTCAGCTACAGCTCGATATCGTATGTCTTAAGCGCTTAATATTTAACTCATTTAAATGTAATCAATGGTCTGATTGTCAGGAATTCAACTTTGATGTCACGAAAGCATATTTGGATCTAATCGTGACTTACGTTTCACTAATGATACTACTGTCCAGAGTTGAGGACCGGAAGGCTGTGTTGGGTCTCTTCAATACGGCCCATGAAATGATTCACCAGCACTCAGACAACAGTTTTCCCCGTTTGGGTCAATTGATTGTTGATTACGACCCGCCCCTCAAGAAGCTATCGGAAGAATTTATTCCTCACTCGAAACTCTTATGTCAGGCGCTTACATCACTTCATAAGGTCTTTCCAATGCGTAATCTTCCTGCAGATGAATGGCGAAAATGCCAATTACTAAGTCTTGTGGCCAATCCCTCTCAAATGTTGAACCCAGCACAAACTGATATAATTCAATGCGAATACCTTTCCCTCGACATAATGGAACGCTATATCATATGTGAGTTATACCAAACACCTCTTCAATCATACATTAATTTTGTCAACCATTGTAACGACAGACGGCTTTCTACTGATCCACCAGTACCTCAATCAAGCAGTAACTCAGGAGTTGTTTACTAAAGCTCTCCACTGCGGATGGGTTACCACTCTTTTCAGAGATGAAGTCCTTCACACCCATGCATTCGTTCAGCAATACTTTGAATCACATAAGGGTTACCACAAACGGGTCTCAGAAGTTAAAGAAGCCTACAATTGGGTGCTTCAGAACAGGTTTTAAATAAAATAACGCATTGATTGGAATTAATTTAAATGTCTTTGTGTCCAAAAGTGGTCACATTCATAGAGAGCGCCGAAAATATTTGCGAACAGCCATTAAGGAATTGGGTCTAATTCTGACCGATCAGCCGGGCCTTCTCGGCCCAAAGGCATTGCTTGTGTTTATGGGTCTATCTTTTGCCAGGGATGAGGTTCATTGGCTTTTAAGGCATTGCGATAACCCTCCCGTAAGACAGGGAAAAGTGAAGTCTCAATCCGATGATCTGGTAGATAGACAACTCCCAGAACTACTGTTCCATATGGAAGAGTTGAGAGCATTAGTCCGAAAATATAATCAAGTGATACAACGGTATTACGTCCAATACCTGACCGGTTACGATGCCGTAGCGCTCAACCAACTTATGCAAAACGTATCAATGATGCCCGAAGAGGACTCCATTATTTTAGAGTCGGCCTATCAGGTCATCTCCAATCTGACAGTCAAACAGGTCGAGAACAACGAATTGTTTGACTTCAGAGGCCTAAGACTGGACTGGTTTAGACTTCAGGCCTACTGTAGTGTCAATAGATATCCAATGCATTTATTCGATCAAAAAGATTTGGCCGTTTTGTTGAATATGATTGTATTCCACACCCGAATGGTCGACGATTTGGACCAAATCATTAACGAGACTTCAGATCTGTCCATATTTTGGTAAATCTTTGATTAAAATCTAGTCATTTATTCTTAGTTTATGTCTTTCTTTAGTTTTTTCAGCAAATTATTTGACGATCAGTTCCGCATGTGTTTGGAATTCCCGGCACAGACCCGATATATCGTTGCGTTTCCTCTCATTTGCAGTCATTTTATGAACTGCACACATGAACTCTGTCCTGAAGAGGTGACTATTGATTGCATTGATTGTTAACCAATAGTTGTGTTGTTACAGCGCCACCACATCGGTGACCGATCCCTAACAATGGTTAATGGATTTCTCGATGAAATGGCAAAAGAGGCCAAAAATATAATCACAACTATTTGTGACGAACAGTGTCTCCTCTCAGATAAGGTCAACAAATAAGACGTTCTGTAATAACCTTAATATCATTAATATTTTAATATTTAGTTGTTAGCCAAACATGTCGTTCCCCATTTGGCTTTTATTCTGAGCAAAAAGAAAAGGGACAAAAAGAATAAAATTGTTCAGGAAGAGGACAAACCTGGGTCTGAGAGCTATAGGAGGAGTCGGGAAGAACTAACAACGTATGCATTGTTTTGATAAATTAGAACTTTGTATTGATATACTCGTGCATAGAATGGACAAACTGCACATGGCACTCACAGAACTCTGTTACGCAATCAACTATTGCGGAACAATTCTGGTTTGGGACCACACATTCGCTCCCAGAGAGTACTTGACTCAGCACTTGGAAACCCGGTTCAACAAAGCATTAGTGGGAATGGTTATGTATAACCCGGAGAATAATGAAATCGCAAAGCCTTCCGAACTCTTGGTGTCTGTCCGCTCGTATATGAATGTCCTCCAAAGCATCGAAAATTATGGTCTGTTTTACTTAAATGTATTCAAAACTAAATTAATAAAAATTTTGTCAAAAACCAAATACAGTGCACATTGACATCACCCGGGTATTCAATAACGTTCTGTTACAACAAACTCAGCCACAGGACAGTCACGGAGACAAAACTATTACCACTCTCTACACCAACTGGTATTTGGAAGTTCTTTTGCGAAAAGTCAGTGCCGGACATATCTGTTATTCTCCGATTCAAAAAGCATTCGTTACGATCGACGGACAGATACCTTTCAGCGCTGAAGAGTTTTCTGATGTCTGCGGTCTGTTCTTCCCTTCAATTTATTTCAAATATTTGATAGATTCTTGTTTTAGAACTGAGAAGTTTGGCGGAACTGATCGGTCCGTATGGTATGAAATATCTGAATGAGAGCCTCATGTGGCACATCGCCAGTCAGGTCACAGAACTAAAGGTAACCATCAGTTCCATTGTTAGCTTTAAATTAGTGTTAATTTATTCTTTTCCGATGAATACCAGAAATTAGTTGTTTTGAATAAAGAAGTGTTGGTCGGCCTTCGATCTAATTATGACAAACCGGAACAAATGAAAGAGTTGTTCCGAAGACTTCAAAGTAAGTGAAATATCATTTCAAATGATTCATTTGTTTCCTAATTTTCTGAAATAACGCAAATCTATACCTTTTTTAATGCTTTCCTAAAAGGACCTAAAATTTCTCAAAGTATAGCCTTTTGTTAAATCTATTCTTGAAATCGAAAATTCAATACAATTACTGTCTTTAATCAGACGTCGATAGTGTTCTGCAAAGAATGTCAATCATTGGAGTGATTATCTGTTTCCGAAGTCTGGCACAAGAAGCGCTCAATGATGTGCTATCCGAACGCATTCCATTCCTCTTAAGTTCTGTAGTAGACTTCAAACATCACGTCCCGAACGGAGACTCAATGGTAAGATAACTACTGCTTGTATTTGAATTTCCTTATCTCTCATAAACAGTCATAAATTGATTTACTCTTTCACTTAATTCGACTTAAACTAAATGAAAGGTCGAAAACATCAAATTACAGGTAATTTATCAGTAATTCCATTGCTTTTTAATCATCGCTCTATAGATTAGTCGCTTAAATGCCGTTCAAAATAAGGTTTAATTCTGTGCTAATTATTTGGTTCTTTTTGCCATCAAATAGATCGTGAGTGAGATGGCGAGCGCAACAGGTCTTCCATGTAAAGTGGATCCGGCTCTGGTCAGCGCTCTTAGATCTCAAAAATGCGGTAAATTTTGTATAAATTTTTTCGATTAAAACAGTCGTTATATTCGCTAATATTTGTAGAGTTGGGAGAAGACGAGTATCAAATCGCATGTCTTTTAATGGTATTCATAGCGGTATCGCTGCCAAAGTTGTCTCGAAATGAGTCGTCCTATTATAAGCCGGCATTAGAAGCACACGCCAACAATGTTCACTGTCTGGCACAGGCTATTAATGGCATCGCCGGCGCACTCTTCACCATTTGTGGTGTCAATGATATCGAAGAAAGATTAAAAGAGTTCTTAGCGCTCGCCTCGAGTAGTCTTCTGAGATTAGGACAGGAACCGGACAAAGAGGTGATCAGGAATAGAGAATCCATATATTTGTTGCTCGATATGATAGTACAGGAGAGTCCGTTCCTCACTATGGATCTGTTGGAGTCGTGCTTTCCATACGCTTTACTCCGAAACGCTTATCACGCGGTCTACAAACAGGACGGCTTACAACTCGTCATATGATTACCTCTTTTGCAAACATTTCTATTTTATATTAAAATCTCTTTTATAATAAGTTTTTGTAAATTTTTATTCATTTATGAAGTCTTTAAATATTCTTTTTTTCAATTATTTATTAATTAAAAACAATTTTAATGAAAAAATCATTAGATTTTTAATCAACAACTTTATGGACCGGAAATAGTTTAAGACTTTTCTTATACTCATAGATGTCTTCAATAAAGTTATTTCGATTATTGTCTTCATTTTTTGACTTCAAATGAGTTAATTTGAATTTTTTGAAACTCTTTTCGGAAACGTCCACTTCATTGGCCTTTTCATCATTTGATTCAATTTTTGTTTTCAATTTCTGTCCACTTATTGTCAGACATTCAGCCAATGATTTCGTTCCGTTGCCGACGATCTGAAAGATAGCAAATGAAGAGTTAGAACCGAATGAATGCAATATATGTGTATTGAATACATACCTGAACACTCAATTTGCGTTTCCTGTTCGGGTCTTTGAGCACTTGACTACACGACCACTCTTTAAATTCATTAAATGTAACCTTAAATGAGAAAAAATTGTTATTTTTGGTTAAAACTGTTTTTTAATACTTTTTCTAAACATTTGATTTCTTTAGACAAACGGTCGAAACAATAACTGAAAGACATTATTTCATTCCAATTGCGGGTAAACTCTTCGCTCAACTTGAGGTCCGGTGACTTCTTGTGCGTAATAACGGAAGTGATGTGACATTTGAAGGTTTCCGCTTTCATTTTCAATATGTGTTCGATCATTATTTTCAAGAAGTTTTCAATTCTGTTCTCAACAAAAGTACAGTCAAATTCATTGCCGGAACTGTTGACTGAAATGCCGTAACCACTGATGCCATTGGTGTCATAGTCGTGAGACGACACGTGATAACCCAAACCTTCTTTAGTGCGCAATGTGTTAAAACAGGGCTCTTCCATAAAAGAGGACAGCAATGAAACCATACATTGCAAGTGAATGTTTGCCGGAAATAATTGGTAATAATTAGTGATCGAAGAGTTCTTGTCTGAAGCCGAGAGTGACATCACTCGACACGAATGCTCTCCGATAGGAATCTGAGCCGTCAACAGTTCGGGCTCTTCAAGAGTTCCTGTTTGAGAATTCAGACCTAATTCTGATTCGATTTTAGTCATCAAATGAATCGATTCTTCTTTTGTCAGATTTCCCTGAATTAAGGCCTCGACATAAAAGTCTGAAAACAATTTCTTCAAAAAGTTTTTGAACTTATTCTGGTCAATAATTTGAAGCGCATCCCTTCGATCAACAGAATTGACGAATCTGTGGCCCAATACTGTTAGTCTGAGTGCCCGACACAAAGTGCTCGGATCTATAAATGAGTTGTGATATCCTTTTCCCAAATTCTTGTGAATGTCATTGAACTCATTGTCTTCGATCACAAATCCAATCATTTTAGAGATAATAGTTTTCAATAAAACATTGAGTTTATCATTAAATCCATTGATCGTAATAACCAAACCAGAGGTGGAAGGGGTCAGATTCCAGTTGAGTCCGGCCAGAGAGGCGGCGTATGTCTCTTCACTGAGTTGATGATTGAGAATTTCAGTGAACAAATCAGTCATTACTACCGTTTCCACCGATTCATAAATATGTGGAGAAATTAAATGCAATTTAATGATAGCTTTCGGAAGTTTGAACTTTTGATCGAATTTATGCCAAAGTTTTAAACGATTTTTATCCAAAACCTTTGTTGGATATAAAGTGGGTTTCATTTCATTGACTCCTTTGATAGTGAAGTCGGTGGCAATAAAACGATTCGGTTCTGGAAAATGAAAACGAGTCGACTTATCCCCGAGTCTGGAGTTTACTGTTTGCCATTGTTCGGGCACTTCCATCACTTTGTATTTGGTTCCGAACCATTTCTCTGTTTTCACGTCTTTGTCGTCATCTTTCAAAATGTTAGAACAGAGGCGTATAAAACACGCGTTTTGTGGACTCAAGTAATTCAAATAGTTTTCAATCATTTGTTTATCGAATTTGGTATACAATTTGTTTCCGCGCAGAACGTATTCAATGGGAAGAGTATTCATATTAAAGGCTATCCTTTTCACGTTATCGATAGCAGTCTGTTCTTCGCGCCAATTGAAGCGATTTTCTTCGATATTCCTGAACTCATTGAAGAACCACTCCTGCGGTCCCACTGTCTGCAGGAGTTTGAGATATTCAAAGACATATTCAATGATAGAATCAATCTTTTTGTGTCCCAAATCCGTTAATTTGATTTGAATGACAAACATTGAGGAATATCTATTGTTAGCGAAACCACTCTCTTCGAGTCCTCCCGCGAGTTCGAGCGCCAGATTTTCTTTCCTCAGAAATGATATGAGACTACCCTTTCCCTCGTGTCCAATGATATGTCCCAAATAGTCGAGCGGACACTCTTTGAAGTGTTTGACAATTGGAGGCAAACACCAGAAGAGAGTCAACTGATCCATTTCGTGGTGCGGTTCTATTAAATACAGTTTATTGAAATTCACATTATTTCTAAACGGATTTCCAAAAACGGGTTCTTCTGGTTTTAAACTCTGCTTCGAAGGCTTTACTTTTGAGAAGAGTTCGGTCACCCATTTCTCGAGCGTTTCAATCGATTCTTGAGATTGAATGACGACATGAATGTTATCCGAATAGTAATGTTTGTCTACAAACTCTTTGACACACTTTTGAGTATCGGTTCCGTTCTTCTCAGGAATTTTCTTGAGTGAAATGGCGTTCCCCCACGTGAACGCACAGAACGGATGCTCTTTATTGGCCGTATTGTTGAGAATCTGTTCCACTCGAACCTCGTCGTCATTCATTGCTTCCATGAACTCCGTGTCCACCGGTTTTGTCTCGCGTTCGATAGAATCGGCTTCAAGTAAGGGATGAATGAAATAATGAGCTAAACGTTGAAGGGCTCCATAGAAGTGCTTCTTCTGTACCTCAATTTCATACAAAGTGTATTCATATTCTGTGTGTGCGTTTTGATACCCGCCCCGACTCGTGAGGTAGTCGTCTAAAGCATTTTCTTCGGGGAACTTCTCTGATCCCATAGTAATCACGTGTTCGACCAAATGTGCCAATCCTTGCACTTCCTTTGGGTCGCAAAAACTACCGGAACGGACGACAACTGCCATCGCCGCCAACTTTTCATTGCAGGACACCTTTAACTTCCGTGGTTTGTGTCGAGAAGTCCTGACTTCACTGTCACTGTCTGTTCCCACAGACGAGACATCAGTCAAGTCGTCTTCAGAGCTACTGACGGCTTCAGAATCACTGGTTTGGCTTTGAGTGCCATCGGAGGCCTCTTTAGTGCACTTGAAATCCGGATCTGAGATCACAAACGCTTTCAAACCATTTTCCAAAACAATGTATTTATAGATTAGTTTATCGTTCGGTGACTTTAAGACAGTTTCAGTCGAGTCCTTTTGAGTTGTCATCTGTTCATCACTTGCTTTGACATCATTTGCAGACATCACTGAAAAGAGTGAGACTTGACTTCGACCAGAGTTCGAGATTTTGCTAAACTTTCTGATAGTCGACACTCTTTTTTGTGCTTTTAATTGATTCAAAAACAAATATCGAATCGATTTCAGCATAAAATCAATAAAAATATCAAATATTGAGTTCGATATTGAATTCAAATTTTCAATAAATCCTAAGAAAAGCTTTCAATCGATTCACACAAACATTTAATTACTGTTTTCAGAGACTAAACACAGCGTTGGAGTTAAAGCCAACAAATTTTCAAATAGAGGTCGCATTCAAATCAAAATTATCTTTCAATTAATAAAGTGAACATTCAATTGGTTCAATTAGAAACAATAATTTAAAGAAATAGTCTCTTCAACACATTCAATCTTTACAATTATCTTGGTTGTTATCCTGATTATTTTCTGACCAAAACAATAGTTATAAGAAGAGTTATACAAAACTATTTGATTGAGTAAAAAGTTTTCAAAGTTGATGTCGACCTCTACTGAACCCATATTTACTCTGAAGAGTGTTTTAAAATTACTTAAACGTCAGCTGAAGTCAAAAGTAATAAATGAATTGAAAGCAAAATAATTGTGATTTAAATTACAAATCATGACAACAATGATATCCTTTTAGACAAACAATTGTTTAATTGTTTTTATGTTTGAGTTTTTAGTAGTTTTTGTGTTAAAATAAAATGTTTTCTCAGACATAAAGTTATGGATTATATCGAAATTGTGTCCTAAAATCCAATTAACGACAAATCAAAATATCTATAATTTTATTATCAAATACCTAATTATAGTTAAGACTTCTTAATGAGAATGTTAACAAAGACTCATCGGATGATAGGGTTGTGCTCAACAGCCAACTTTATTAACGCCGCCGACAGGATAATAATGCCAATGGCTATTATCCCGATGACAGACCAGTTTCATTGGTCACTCTATTGGCAGGGATGGGTCTTAAGTGCTTTTGCCTTCGGATATATCACTAGTCAAGTAAGTAATCCCTTCACATATTTATCAACATTTTTTTAAAACAATCGATTAAATATTTGTTTACAATTAGGTTATCGGAGCGACGGCTGCCTCCAAATTCGGGGGCAAAACAGTGTTGACATCCGCTGTGTTTTTGTGGTCTCTCTCTTACTTTTACAAAAATTTTGAGACAATTTCTTAACTGATTTTTATCTAATTTTAGGTCAATTTCAACGCTAATCACACCATTAGTTGCCTCTCATTTGCATCTTTTAATTATATGTCGCGTTATGTTAGGACTGGGGGAGGGTTTGGGTCTGTTTTCTATACCAAAAATCATTTTTGAAAATAATTTTGAAATTGTTTTGTCATATATTCAGGTCTTCCGACAATCTTCCATATCTTCGCGCATACGGTTCCAGTGCCTGAAAGATCGCGAGCTTTCGGTTATTTGGTTGCCGCCGGAACTATAGGCCAAACTCTGGCCGCACTAATTTGCCCACACCTTCCATGGGAATGGATGTTCTACACGTTTGGAACTCTCGGAATTGTTTGGGTATTGGTTTGGATTGTCTTATATTCTGAGATCCGAGACATCGGTGAAGACGAACTTCCGTTAGTCTACCCGAAAGTGAATTCGAAGAATGTTCGGTGGACTCAATTCATAAGCCATTGGCCACTTTGGGCCATATATATCGCCCACTTCGCCATGAATTGGAGTAATTATATAATAATGCAGTGGTTGCCCACATATTTGTCCAGAAATCTGGGCGCTAACAAAGAGAGCATTAGTCTGACGGCTGTGCCTTATATCATAAATTCAATGCTAGGCGTCGGTCAGTATATAATCAAAAGTTTGTCAATATTTTGCTCATTGTTTTTGTCTTTTAGTGGCCGGACATATGGCCGACGGATTAATAGGCCGAAAGTGGACCGTATTATCTGTTCGCCGATTGATGACAGTAATCGGTTTGATCGGACCGGCGGTGTGTTTGCTTGTGTTCTGTTCAGTCAAGAGTATGCTCTTTGCTGTGGTGTTTGTGTCGCTGTCGATGGCGTTTTGTTCATTCAATTCTGCGGGACATCTGTCCAATCACGCAGACGTCGCCCCAAATCACGCAGGAATTACTTTTGCCGTTTCCAACACTTTGGCCACTATTCCGGGAATACTTTGTGGACCACTGACTGCCGAACTGGTCACCCAATCTCACGGCCGATGGTTTCCGGTTTTCGTATTGGCCGCTTCCATCAACTTTGTAGGCGCTGTCATCTACGCGAGTCAGAGCTCTGCCAGTCAGATCATTTAAGTGGTCAGACCAGTGCACAGACCA
>JAQFXL010001118.1:0-13850 GCA_034693445.1 Edwardzetes edwardsi | reverse complement strand
ATAAGAAAAATACAGTTCATATCAAACTTATCTAAATTTGAATGAAATGCTTTGAAAGCTCTCATAAAGAGGAATGTCTATGAAATGTAGTACAGGGCCGAAGCACTCCATCATTTGCTCAGTCCCTATACATTTCATACATCTAATAACAGATATTTTGTGGGAAATTAATGTTTTTCTACTCATTATCTAAAAATATCTAAAACTAGTTTAAAATTCACCTAAAAATCATTCAAATTTGAAATGTTTTTCTTCGAAACAGTAATTAGAACTTGTTGAGTTTTACATTGTTCAATGATCTTGATCTAATACAAGAGAAAGAAAGTTGAAAACAAAGTAATTCCACTTTTGATTTCTCAATGAAACTGTCAAACGTTTCAAATTATTTAAAACTTTAATTATAATTAATGACAAAGAAATTAATCTTAGAGTAAATCAAATGAATATTTATTTAACAAAATAACCGTTTGTTTACTTAATTGTCACAATTCTTAAGGATTTTCATCAAAACTTCCTCTCCTTTGAGATAAGGGATGAGATAATAGAAATTGCTTTCAAATGAAGATAAAGTTATTGTGATTTCTTCGGAAGAGTTATTATTACGAATATTTTTGCTTAAATATCTTGAACTGTCTAATGACTTGATCACAATTAAGGTTAAAATATTGTTGATAGAGATCAAGGAAAAGGTGTATTGAAGTTGAGTTTTATTACACTTACATATCATTTGCCGTAACTTTTATTTTGTGAGAAATATTTCTTACAATTCTTAACAAATATTTACAAAACGGTTACGAAATTCAAAACAAAAAAATTGAACCCAAAATTAAATATGAAATTAATTATAAGTTTTTATGCTTTTGTTTATATAAAAAGAGAGAAATATATAAGTTTTGAATTTGAAAATCAATTTATTAATCGCTATTCAATTGGGAAATAAACTAAACATTCAATTAAAAGTCAATACAAAAGCTATTTAACCGAAAAGTATTTAATGGAAAAAATTTAACTACTTTTTAATTATTATTTAAGAGAGAGAGAGAGAGAGAGAGAGAGAGAGAGAGAGAGAGAGAGAGAGAGAGAGAGAGCTGTAAGGAAACTAGGGTTAGAACAAAATCCTTGTGACGCAGCCTTGCAAGGTTAAAATTAACTTCTTAAACTATTGATATGTAAAATAACAAATATATACTTTCGGATGAATAACTAGTTTAATGGTTAGAATTCAATACATTTTTCTCACTTCTTGTCTTTGAGTTTAATAAAAGGGGACTTTTCTTGGCGTACACTTAAGGCTAGATATTTTCATAGAAATTTCTCCTTGAAATACATGTCAATTCACTTTTTGATTTGACTAAAATAATTGCTGGACGGGAACGGGTAGAAGAGGGAGAAAATTTCTCTTTTTATCCAATTTCAGTTATCTTTGACTGGCTTACAGTCATTATTTGAGAGCCGCACCCAAAACGTAAGGCGAGTTGTAATACATTTCAGATTTAAGGCAAAAGGCTTTCCATTTAATTCAAAAACAGTAAATAAAAAACCGCTTTAAATATTGAGTTTTTTTTAATACTTTTTCCCCATTTTGCCGAACAATAACGGCAATAATTACCGGCATTACTGGCGATAATCACAGACCAAGACTTGTGAACAATTGAATTGAGTACTGAATTAATTAATTCCGGACTTGTATTGAATATTCTGTGCAATATTTTACTCTTTATTAAGAAAAAAGTTTAATTTAATTAAATTCAAAGCCTATTATTCATAAAATTCAAGTTTATTTGAATTTTTTGGATTTTATTCCCAACTCATTGTTCGCTAATTAATTCAATTATTTTGCATAAAATTTCTTTACTTTACATAAAAAACAATTTTGTTTTCATTTTTCAATCACTATTTTCAGTCCATTTTCTTGAGCCTAGTTTTCAGAAATTGAAAGAGTCTTAAATTTTTTTAACCTTATTTAATTTTTTAACAAGATAAAAATATACCAAAGAATTTAATTATAGAGTTTTTAAAATTTATGGGCATTTTTACAATTTTTCTCTAATATTGTAAATACATTAATAACTTATTTGAACTCTAATTGAGTCGAAAAGAAATGTTGAAATCAGATTATGATAAAGGAATTTGTTGGAAGTCATAAAGAAACAAAAATACAGACATTTAGGCAAAAATTAGTATTAATTAATTCAATTATTTTTGTAATAATTGAGTATTTTTCTCAATAATCCATCACATATTTAACCGAGATCATTTAGTTCCCAAATCAAGCTCTTAATTAATTGAAATTCTTGAGCAAAACCATTAAGGAGTTAAAAAACGGAATAAATTAAATGATTTTTCATTCATTTGTTTTGAAGTTAAGAAATGAGAATAACTTAACGACTCTTCAAATGATTATTCAAACAGTCATTGAGATTTCGGTAGTGTTTAGTAAATGGATGTAAAGTCGTGTTCAATGTCTAAAATCCCACTCAATTACCTTTGAATAAAAGTCTTGAGATTTATGTCGAAAGTCTTATTTATTTTTTAACACTTTTTTCTCATTTCACTCAACAATTGTTTTGAATTTCAATTTCAATGATAAACAAAAAAACTTTTGATAATTAGTATTAAAATCTTGAAAACAATTCCAGTGCTTGAAATTCGAGTCCAAAGTAAATAATTTACTAAATAATCTAGTCAATTATGTGATCTAGTTAATTCCTAACTCACATGTATTTATGATAATATTGAGGAAAGTAATTGAATATAAGCTGAAATATTATTTGAAAATATATTAGGCTTTCTTGAATCGGCCTAATTTTGCCACAGAATTCAACCTAGTAATTACCCAGAACAAATCGAATCTCGTGTTTGAGAAGAAAACTTTGCTATAAAATTCAATTTATTTGCAAAACAAAAACAATTTATTCAAATCTGATATAAAACGAAACAGAAATTATGAAAATTCAATTCAATGCAAAATTTTTCTATCATTGAAATTAATCATAAAAATTGTAATATTTTATGCCTTTTGTGGGCTTAAAGTCTTGATATTTCAAACACAACATAAAATACTTTATCATAATTGTGATAAAAATAAACAAAAGTCAACAAAACATTTAGAAAGGTAATTTTCAGAGAAATTTTCTAAGGATCAAAATATCAAAATATTTATTAAAAATCATTAAAATCGAATTGAAATCAAAAGTTCACAAAATTTTCCATAAATTTCAAATTCAAAAGACTTACCGAAAGAGAAAATGATAAAAAAATAATGAAGAATAACAACACTTTTGTAATACATTTTGTTTGTTCGGATGAATGATTAAAATCAATGAATAATCACATTTGAAAAATATGTAAATTAGAAGAATTGTTCGTTTGAAAGATGAAACAAAAATAAAATTCCAGTCACTTTCTTAACATTTGATAAATTTTCAGAATTTGAGTCAAGACTTATGTCAAACAAAAGAGAATTTTTGAAGAAAATTAAGGAAAGCCTAAGAGAGCAGAATCTTCTGTAAAGAATATTCACAAATAAGTCGAACAGTTGTTGTATTGAATCATCTCATCATTCATTTGAATCATTAGACTATTGTCGAGTCACACAGTAATAAAGTGTTAGTCCAGAGGTCTGGACTTCGACGGAACAGAAGCCTAACTGACAGTTGGGTCGGTTTCTGCAAAAATGAGATCAAATGAAATTGAGATTAAGATCGTATATGAGATTAAGGCCTCCAACGGGACTCTTAGCTAACGTTTTACTCTAACTGTACATTAGCTCTGACAGAGGCACAGAGTCTGAGCTCTGCAGAAGGAAAACCAGTTCCAGTGGTGTGTCTCTGGAATTGAAAGCCACACATCTATTTGACAGAACCAGTTATACAATCGTAATATCAAAACATAATTTGATTTTTTTCTTTGAATTGAATTCAGTTTCAAAAAGTCTTTCCAATAAAATAGAGAAAAGGATTTTTATTTCCATATTATTGAAAACCAAAAGCTTTTAAAATGAAAACAAAATACTTTTCTCAATAAAACTCATTAATATTCAACAGAATTTCACTTTAAAAACTATGGTGACCAGGGAGGCGATCAATTTTTTACAAGATGTTTGTGGGTAAAGCCATTTCCTGGCCATACCTTTCGGTTAAAAGTAATGAAAGACAAACAAAGTATTGGCTTTAAGTCTGATATCCAATGTCTGAGACAATGGAATAATTTTTCATTTAATGTCTCTTTTTATTCAGTTTTTTGTTATCATTTATTTTTTCAATCGTTTCATAAGATTTTTGTTTAATTTTAATAGTTTTTCGATTGAATTCATTTTTGATATATTTTTTATATCTCAAACATTTTTGTTTAGTGTTTAAGGCGAGTCCCAAAAAAATTAAGGAATAAATTCTTGTTTTTTGCTGTCATTTACTGCAAACAATATAATCATTCAATTTATTGATTAATCAAAAGATTTTTCTCTAATTCTTTACTGTATTTATCGACTGTTGAACTCATTCAGCCTTAAGTCATATTTCAGGTGTATTTCAGCATTTTATTCATTGTTTGGATGTAGAAATCAAATCAATATCCCATTCAAATATTGATCGGGTATGGGATGGTCTGCCTCTCATCAAAATATGAACCAAATACAAGACAATATAAGCAGATAAAAGCCGAAAGAACTTCATGCAAAAATCATCAATGGAAAATCTTTAATTTGAAAACATATCCTGATTCTTAATAAGTCACCAAATCTATATATGGTCATCAAATGATCAATGCACTTTTCCTTGTCTCGCAATTTTAATTCATTCAACTGTTTATTATATTAATTAATACTTAAGTCTAAAAGTAATTAAATTATAACACATTTACTTTATTTGGTTTTAATTTCAGACCAATTCAAAGCTTTAATTAAATTGTGATTAATATTAATATTAATAATAATAATATAAATTAAGTAAAATATATAAACAAAAATGTTTGACAGAAGAAAAGCAAAATTTTTCCGTTATTTTCATATTTATAGAAAAGTTGAACTGATTTTCGATTGTTTGCTATTTTTGATCACAAATTTGGACCAATTTTTACATTTTATGCAAATCGAGTCATTTGGACAAAAAGATTGTCAAAAATGAGATAATTAGTCCATTGAATTACTTATCAACTTGGTTGACAACGCAATTGGCTGTGAAAATTTTCCTAACTCATCTTTATTAATTTGTTTTGAATAAGAACGATTAATCATTAAATAATTATCCAGGTCTATATTTAATCATTTTTTTGATAACTTCCATCTCTTTATTATTCAGCCAATTATTCGGAACCAAAAAATAAATTTTTAAATGAAAAGAAAAGTAATGAAAATAATTTTAAGCAACAAAACAAATAATAGAATTAAATTTAGAGAAAAGTTATCTTTGAAATAAATTAATTAACTTGGTGATAAAAACTTGTGTTGAAAATAACATTCAATTTCGACAGCATTTTAATAGCAATGTTAAAAATACGGTTTTATTTTTATCTTCCGATTCAGTCATTTTGAATTGAATTGCAATTTGGTTATCACGCGATTGCTTTTCAAGCAAAACATTTTTTTTCAAACTTCCAGTCAAATTAACTTCCAGTTAGTATGAAAATAACATCGAATTCAATTACAACTTGGATAAAAATTCCGATAAATAGGTAGATTAGTAGCAATTTTTTCTATTATTTTCTTTTTATAAAAGATGTAAATCATAGAAAATGATCGAAAACTTATAAAATTAATCGAATAACTTGATGTTTATTTAGGTAATCTTGCTCACTTTTAGAACGAAGTGAGAATAAATTATCTGTAAAAGTTTAGTTTTATTTATATCTTGATTTATTAACTGTTTTAAAATATAAACATGATAATTATATTTGGAATTTATCATTCAATTCATTGGTCTAGAATTGAATGAATCAGAAAAAGGCTGATTATATTAATTAACTTCTTTGCAATCAGATATTTTACCCTTCAATGGAATTCCAGATGAAATTATTCAAATTGTTTGGAATCGATATCAAAGTTCAAAGTCAATCACATTTAGAGAAAATAATTTTTTTGTTTAATTAGAAATTTAGGGCTCTATTCAATTAGTACGTAAGATTGGTTTGATAAGGGCGGTAACTCCTATGACAGATCAAATCAAACATGGTAATATTTGTCGAATAAATTAAAATTTATTCAAAACTAAACCTAAGAAATGATTTCTAATTTCAGTTTTATTTGATTCATAGCGGGAACCAATTAAACATACTGGGAGTCTGAATAACTAAAAACCACGGGATATAACGGGATATAAGACCTGGTTTTGTATCCAAGAGAACAGATTTCAGTAAAAAAAACGACAAAATTTCAATTTTTCTCTTCGAAAGTGATCTGAAAACTGATCCGATGTTTGGCTGAGAAATATCTTAAGAGTCGCTGACTATCTGTTAGACAGAAATTTGGGTTTTAATGAACTTATAGTCCGTTGAAAATCTCTGAGAATTATAACTAAAATATGAATTAATCCACAAAAATATGGGTCAGAATTGTGTCGATCGAAATGACTGTAATTGACTGCGAAGAGTCAAAAAAGTGAGGGCCGATAACCGCTAAAGGCTTGTAATTAACAGCAAAACAATTTCCTAAGAAGACATATCTGGGGATCGCATTCATCACTTGTCTGTCTATCGCAACAATTCTCACAATTAATAAAACGTGAAATGACTCGGATTCAAATCGATTCACAAACAAACAAAAATCAATCAAATCGTTGCAAAAATCAGTTATTTCTAGCGTTGAAAGTCTGACCAAAAGACTGGAAACTAATGTATTTTATAAATAATTTTACTTCGAAACCAATCATTCATTTTCAAACATTAAATTCGCTTTTCTTAACGTTTTTATTGATTTTTATTTGGAAACTTGTGTTTAAAAAGTGTTTATTTTTAAAATCGATTACGCGTTCAATAAATCTGATAAAATCTTCTATCAAATGAAAATCTGATTGAATTGAAAATTTTGGGTAAAATTTTCCACTTTATTTCAAATCGATTAATGACTGAATTTTTCTTAAGATTTATTACTTTCTACTCAATTGAATAATTGGAGAACAAAACTATTAAAATAATTTTTTCTCTCCTGTACTCAAATAAATCACTTATAAGTATTTCAAGTTAGCTCACAATAAAAATTTAATAAAATGTACCTTTCACAAAAATTTTAGATAATCTAGAAAATCAACTAGTACAACATCAAGGCTTAATAATTTCTCAAATTGCTCATTTCCTCAATGGACAAACAAACCGTTTTACTTTAGATAGTTAGTTAGTATAGAAGTCTCATCTGTAGCACATCCCTATTATTCTGTATAATAGATCAATTGTGAGGGCATTTATACTACATCTTAAACAAAAAGCAGTTATAAAATAGATCTTAAGATAAAATTATTCTTCAATTTTAAAATTAAATTTTGATTTTGATTTAAGACAGAAGACTGTAAATCAATAAATCGGTGAACTTCTGAAAAAAATCGGTTCACTTATTGAACACAACTATAAAAGCATAAAATTATGGCTAATATCAACTCAAATAACTGTAAAACCTTTTGCGAGTAAAGCCATTAAACCGCACAATAACTCATGTCTTGCATTTTCAAAGCCATTGTTTGTAAAGTTTTTTCTTCTTGGCTGAGAATTTGTGACATATTATACGACATTTTTATTATTCTTCTGAAGAAGAAATACTTCTTTGAACTAATGAATAAAATAGTGATCAATGAGTGGTTATTGGAGTAAAAACTTCTTGCATTTGATTCATAAAAATCTTAATAAAATCGATGTTTTACTATGATTTACAACAAAAAGGTTCGGGTCATTTGAGACGAAAATCAGTTCAAAATATTTCTCATTATATTCTTGTTGTTCACAATATTATTATTCTTATCTAATCTGATGGTTGAGTAAAAGGGGCGACCATTGTCTACGAGCAGATCAAACATAACTTGTTATAAATTGATTGTATTTATCAAAAATTAATCAAAAATTCAATAAATGTTTAATTATGTCAATCAAAGTCAGACACAATACCTGTTTTGACTTAACATCGATTAATATTACTTGAAATCGACTAAAATCTCTCTCTCTCTCTCTCTCTCTCTCTCTCTCTCTCTCTCTCTCTCTCTCTCTCTCTCTTTTACATTAATAAAACAAATTTCTTGTTGTTTAACACGAAAAAGGGTTGCGATTATTGAACAGAAATTAATTATTGAATTCAATGTACGACTCATTAAATATTCAGATAATTAATACAATTTATATTCAGACAAATAACCATCGATTTTATTGATCGGTTATTTTATCGGTGGATAATTTTGATTTTCATAGATCAGAATCAGGTTATAATCCAAACCAATTTGTCAATCAATCAGAAACTCTTTCTATTCTTACCCGAAAACATTTTGTCTGAAATGTTTATGTCGTGTCTAATATTTGAACCCTAATTGAAATGGATATCAATTGCCTCGAAAACGTTTTTACAGTTTCATTATTTTATTGAAAATTTAGACCTTTTGTTATCTTATATAACATTAAATTATTGTTCAAATGTTTTCATTGTTAATTTGCAATTTATATTTGTAAATAGAGTAAGATCAATTGGTAATACTCATCTATTATACATATAAGAAGCTTAAGACATCTCCAATTTTAACCTGGCTCATCATAAACTTATTTCAAATTGTTAAACTGTATTATGAAAGTTCATAATAGGGTTCAAACAATAATTAATTTAATTGTTTGGAAGACTCAATGATTTGAAGTAAAGTTAAATTCGTTAATAAAACACAAAACGTTTTTATTCCTTAATTGAATGTTATCTTAATTAAGTGAGAACTGAATCAATGGGTCAGAGCTCTCAACTCCTGTGTGAGTCCAGAGAACGCACACAAAGAAGTTATTGTCAAAGACAGTGATGTCTGACTTTTCTCTAATGATTAGACTAATCATAAAATAACCAAAACATTAGTGGAAAGTCATATCGCAATAATTTTGTCATTTATCTGAACAAATTTAATTAATAATTGAGCTTTCAACAATAATAACTCAGTGTTCTTGGCAATTTTCGGAACCACAGATTAGCCACGTTATTCGCATAAAGATTGACCAGGGGAGAATTGCATAAAGATTCATAATAAGGGTGAATGATTTATTTCACCGTTTATTTCATATTTGTAATTACAGTCATTTGCCAATAATCTAGTTTATAACTCAATAAATTTTAAAGTGTCATTGTTATCTAAATTAAGCAAGATCAATCAGGAAACACTATAAAATTTTTAATTTAAATATAATAAAGTCATTAAAACAAATGTTCATCGAAATAAAACATTGGAGAAATATTCAAATCAGAGATGAGCAAGGTTGTTGCAAGCATAGTGGGCATGAAGTAGAAGGTAGCAGATGATAAAAGTGTGAACCTTCATGAGAAAATTAACTTTTTACAAGGTTAATGTTATTGACTTTTGATAACCTTTATTAGTGGGCTTTACCGAAGAAATTTTATTGATTGGACCTTCACCATGCTCATTGCCAAATGGAAATTGTTACTACTTTTCTCACCGATTCGTTTCATTTAATTCAATTCATCACATAATTAATAATTTGATATTTTTATAGAACCAGTCATTCAATGAGTGATTTGAGATAAGAGTAGGAAAACAATGAGTGCTTTCAAAACGAGAATAATTTAATTTAAAATAACTATTAATAAAAAGTTTTACATTCAATACATTTAATGAAAGTTTTGTCATTCAATTCATAGAAAAGTTTTGAAAAGAAACTCTTTATTTTTGAATTACTGTTATTTTTAATTTGAAAAAAGTTTTACTCATTTTTCAATTAGCAAACAATAGTGTGAAATGTTTTGTTATTTTCCAACAATTTTCGGTTCATTTCCTACTATTGTTCTCCAAATCAATTAATTAGAGATTTTTGTCAAATAGTTTTCACTAAGTTTTCAATTATTAAAATAATAATGGGTTTATTGTTGATGGACACATTTTCACCCTGACGTTATATAGTTAGCAAGTTATCATTAAATTATTTTATGTGAGAGAAAGAAGAAAAAGTGAAAGACTGTAATCTTTAAATAAATGCAATCTATCATTGAATAAACCTTTCAAATTGTCAATGTTTTATTTTTTTACAAGATCTTATAAACTATCCTTGTTAATGTGAATCGATAAAAAACACAAATCATTTTGAAATAAAGATAAAGTTTAATATTAATATTAATTTAAATTCAATATTATTTTATTTTAATTATAGGAATTAAATCGAAAGTTTGGTTTTTGTCCTGAAATCAAACTATTTTTCAAATCATTAAAATTTCACACAAACTTCAATCAAATGACTGAAATCAGGATAAATATTCTTTGCCTATATTTGCTTGAAATTAGTTTAAATGTTAATTTAAATCCTAATCAAACGATAAAACTGTTTAATTACATTGAATTTGTGTAATAAAAATAAGATTTGATTTCAGCCTTCAATTGATTTATTATTAAACGTTTAGATAAACGAAAAATTGGCCCAAATTTGAGATTAAAATTAAGATCAAAATCTATTTAACAGTTTTTCGGCAAAAGTCTTGGATTACAATAAAAATGAATTGTTTTTCACGTCTGATATAAAATGCAAATCAATTGTTTGATAATAAAAGAGATATTTATTGTTGGATTATTGTCAAAATTTAGCCTGATTAGATTTAAAACTACTTCGGGTATTGAGAAACAAAAGATTAAGTTATTATTCAAATTAGATTCCAAAAAAACAAGAATAAAATATTACTTTTTGTAATCAAGTAATGAATATTCAAAAACTGATTAAGACTCCAAACGACAGACAATTTTATTGGTTTTTCATTAATCAAAGGTTCAAATCTCAAGTATGTGACAGAAAAAAAATCAGTAAAGTATCCAGAGTATTAATTATCTGTATACAGGGTCTAATTATCGACAAAAATATCTGAACCTCTATTACTATAATTAAATATATTTTAAACCCGATTATTGATTATTTGGATTTTGAGAAAGAATTCTGATTTTGAATTATTTATGAGTTTGTTTGAAGAAAAATGTTGTAAAACTTAACCAGCAATTGATTGAAATTTTCATCATTTGATGGATAATTTATTACAATTCTCTACATTGAAGAACTGAAAAACTCAAAAATCCGTAAAATTTATTGATTTTCTATTTTAATAAAACATTCAATTCATTAAACAAATTATTTTTAAGGTTAAGGTTTGAAATGTTTTGCCAATTAATGAATCAATTACTTTGGGAATCACTTCAAAAGTCAATTTTTGATCTATAAATCCAAGAAAAGTTCCAAATTCCAAATTTTTCACATAAATTCATTGAGTATTCAATTATTTTTAATTGGATTTAAGTCTCAATTAATCAGATTCTTGGGATAAAACTATAATTATCTTTGAATATAGACAACCTATTGATCAAGCTTTATACCTTGGTCATTCTAATTTTGACATTATTCTCTGGAAATTTAATTCAGGAAATTATTGAATCTATCAAAGTTGTCAGAAGAATAATAAAATTGTTTACTTAATGTAAATTTAATTATTATTTATCAATAAAAGTTAATAGATAATTTTATATAAATAGACAAATAACTGCATAGCATCCGAAAAATTGGTCAATGTCACTTCAATTTGAATAAGTGGTCTAAATTAGATGAGCAATCAACTTTTTCAAAACCGGAATCGCTTGAAATCAAGAATTAAAATGTATTTATTGAGAAAAATACGAAATCAGAATAAACTTCATATTAAAAAGTTTCTAAGTTTAGTCTGTCTGATGTCGAGCTCAGTTGGGCTTCTTTATCAGACATCGCAATCGGTTTCTCTATACCTGAGCGGAAAAACTGGTGTCGAAACCAAGTTTGAGAGAAAAACATTCAGTAAATTACCGGCGATTACGATATGTTTGTCACAATTTATTTCAATGAAAAAATTTGCCCAAAAATATCCGGATTTGAAACAAGACTAAAATTATTATTGGAAAATAGTCTCAATCGATGCTCCAGGCAATTATTCTCATTTAAACAAAACCTCGATGGATCATTTCGAAATTTTGTAATACATTTTTCAACAAAACTTATCTTACAATTAATGGATTATTCGCTGGAATAGACTTCTCAACTATGAACAACACGATACTAAGCCTCAATGATAAGCAAGATGACTTCAAAGAAATTGATTTGAAAGATCAGTTTTGGTCAATTGTAATTGCGGACAAACCTCTCAATTGCTTCACAATCATAAGTGATTTGAACAAGGAGATTAAAGGCAAAATTTTGAACTTATAAAAATCTCATTCGGATTGAAACATCAACAATCTTGGTATCCACTGAACGAGAAGAATGATTATCTTTATTTCTCGTTACATTTGTCAAATATGATACCGAATTTTGAGCCAGGTATAACTTTCAGAAGAATATTCTTCGGCTATTCATTATCCATCACAAATTCGTTAATGCAAATGAATTTATTGCCCAAACCTTATGACACAAACTGTAAGACTTATAAAATAGAAAAACAAGAAAATCCTTTTCGAAGCGATTGTATTACCTATTGTTTTCTCAGAAGATTTAGCCAGTTTAGTTCAGCCAGCCAGATAAAAATGCAAAGAATCCTGCTTTAAAAACTGCCAGGAAAGCCTTTATGTATTTCATCTTGAAAAATTCAAAATCAAAGATGAAATCAGTGGAGCATGATGAATCTCCTGATCAAATAATCGAGCACAAACCCATTATGCGTTTTATAACACAGGTATCAAATTTTGGTGGAAATTTAAGTCTATGGCTCGGACTCAGCATTTATCTGATTCTTAAGAAGTTAATAAACTTGGTCGAGCAGAAAATACCAGGATGACTAAAAAAAGATAATTCAAAGGAAGGCTTATAATTAAAATCTAATTCAATGAGTAATTATTTGTTTATAGTTTTAAACAACTTTTGCTTTTGACTAAAGTATAACTCAATTGAATTGAAAACAAAAACACTTTCTTTAAAAGTAATTAAACTCTAATACAAAGTGATTACTGAATAATTTGTTTGTATTTTAAAAGCCTTTAATTATATAATTGATTAAATAGTTTAGTTCTTCAAACAAAAAAAATACCTTTAATTCTGACATAATTTCATCAGTTATTTCCACTCATTTAATATTTAATTCATTTTTGATTTCATTTATTATTTTTTCATTCAAAATACAAATCAAATTAAATCTTATTATTATTTTCTTAAACATTGCATTCATTTGGGTTTGTTTTGAATTAAATTTGAATTTTTCTTCAAAAAATAAACAACAAATTCAATTAACAAAGGCTTTGGTAATACACTTAAGATATTCATTCAAATAATTGTCGCAAACAATTCATAATAAAATTCCGCAAATTATATAACAAACAGAATATTTTATTATTGATTACCTGATTATTACACCAAACAAATGATTTCATTTACATTTTGAGTGCAAGTTATTGCAATTTTTAATTTTATTCAATTATATGTTTTGCTTTCTTATTTACTTGAACTTTACTCGAGTAGAAAATGCAATAATTACTCAATCTTTGAAAAGATTTCAATTCATAATTTAATTTAGATTTACTTTAATACAAATAAATAATATGGGCTTGGTCACTTTCAAGGATGTAAAGAAGGTTCACTTTCATATGATCTGAATCAGACTGAAATAAATAATTAATGTACAGTCTATCCTCCAGATAAGAGAACGTTCGGTGACCGAGATATTTGTCTCTTATTGAGAATTT
>JAQFXL010001117.1:0-13854 GCA_034693445.1 Edwardzetes edwardsi | reverse complement strand
TATATATATATATATTAATTTATGCCAATCAACGAGACTTAGTTTTCAATTAAATTATTTTAAAATCAGTCGTGTTTTGTAACTTCACAAACATTTAATGAGTAATTTTGAAAATGTGTTTAAACATAATTAAATTGATAACAAAATCTGTTTAATTGTTTGAAGGACTCAAAAATTCTGATTCAAATTTCAGGGTCATATTCTGACAATAAACTGACTCTATCTTATAGAATATTATTTCAGAAGTAACAGAATCCTTTGAAATTCATTGCTTGTTTAGTCGATAACTTGGTATTTTTTTTCAATTGCAAATTACAAATGTTTTTGATGTGGTGACCTAGATTATTAATCTCAGAATACAATAATTTTTTCTGAATATATCGTTAGTCTTTCCGTTCAATTTCGACTCATTTTTACGGCACAATATTTGCTAGTTTTCGAATAACACTCGACTGCCATTATAATCAACATCCTATACAATCAACTTTTTTTTATAATCAACAACTTCTAGATTCCAAATCCACTTCAATAGACATTAATGTTAAAAATAGTCCCTTATAGTCAACATTCCTCTATAATCAACAGATTCTTAAAATAAATCGTTGATTATAATGGCAGTCGAGTGTATTGAAATCTACGACATCTGAATTCAAATCAAATAATTGATTGAAAACCCGATGAAACAAAATAATCATTTAATAAGTTTATGAAACATAAAAAATATCAAATCAGTTATTTTGAATATATTTATATTAATGAGAAGGTGAGGTGCGGTGAGACCACTGCTTATTTGATTTATTATTTTACCAATGACAAAGTTCAAAATAAACTTTATAGTTGAGCATGTTACAATTGAGTTTTGCAATCAAATCTGAGCCATAAATCAATAAAATCACTTAATATAAGTTTATTTTACAAATGAGTGAAAAATAAATTGTCATTTTAGGAGCGCATCCTTTTCCTGTCGATGGGTTAGTCTTTTACGAAGAAAGAGAGGAGAAAACCGGCTTTACTTTATTGCTTCGCTATACAGATATCCTTCCGGAGGTGTCCGCCAATCGACAACAAGGCTATCCACTTGAGTTTTACATCAAAACTAGTCTGATACAATAGAAAGTGAAACTCCCCTTTCAATGTTTGTGTAACTCATACAACAAATTGTGTTTATATTTTAGTTAATTTGAAGCATATTTTTCATTATAATTGAGATAAAGTCGCCATAGATTTCATTATACATGTATTTCACTCTCAGTTAAGCTTCAAATTAATATTTGTGTTTTTCTTCTACTTTATTACACCTCTCAGTGCTTAACAGTTGTTAACAATAAGAGTTAGACAATGTCTTCATCAGTGGATCCGGCGTTCAAAGCCATACCTCAAAATTCGACTTTTTTCCTAATTTGGAGAATCGAGGTAAATACGTCTATCTATTCAATTAATCATTCAAGTCTTCAATTTTATATTCGATGAGCAATTAATAACTGTATTTCTGAAGAAACTTCTGCAACAATTGTTAATTCAATTTTTAAAAAGTCACTAAATATTTATTTTATTTTATAACTTAAAGGTTTGTGGAATAAAACAATTCTTCAATGAAATCAAAGTTATTAGTTCTATAAAGTGGCAGATCTTTTCACTAATTTGTAGTTACACTCGAGTACCATTATAATCAACATCCTATGTAATCAATTTTCCTTTATAATCAACAACTTCTAGATTCCAAATCCACTTCAATAGACATTAATGTTAAAAGTAGTTTCTTATAGTCAACATTTGTTTCCTCTATAATGAGCGCTATGTTTAGACCAGTGTTTCTGAGACAGTATAAAAAAGGGAGGAGTGATATTGGTTTTTGAAGGGAAATGTCAATCAAAATTCATCCCCCCTGATACGGTCGCACCTTCTCATAACTATCAGAACAATAAAAGTGTTACCAATTTTTAGTTAAAACTTCATTGCAACAATATTAGGCAATCAGAGGACTTGCTAGACCATAATGTTTGCTCTGTAGTGTAACACAACAGTTGGAGGTGCGGTCGTATCACTTCTTTATAGTCGCTCGGAAAGACTGGTTTAGACCACTCTAATAGAAAACTGTACTAAAACTACTCCCTTATAATCAACAATAAATTTCAATAAACTGTAAACAAAATTCAGAGAAAACTAACTCAAATTCACTCAAATCTCTTAAAGAGTGGGAAATAACTGATTATTTACAATAAATAGCAGTATTTGACGTAAAATCTATATTTAATGTCATTTAGATAATAAACCTTTTATTTGAATATGTTTTCAATACAATGTCCTTAATAGTCAACATTCCTCTATAATCAACAGATTGTGTTGATAATAATGGCAGTGGAGTGTATTAGAATATTAATTTGGTCATACATAATATTAATTAATTTTAAGCATGGATAATTTTAAGCGCATGATCTAAGAAATTTTAAACCATAAATTCTTGATATTAAACTTTAATCATTAACTTGAAGTAATCGACAATTTTATGCAAGTACCCTGGGCAAACATCACTTGCTTAACATTATCTAATGCTTACTGTATTTTCAATTGTAGTAGGTTATATATTTTTATTCAAATTATATCTATCTTTCAAGTGATTGGGTTATGAATTTCAATCAACGAGCAATTTTATAATGTTGATAAATACATTAAAATGCCTGACCTTTATTGAACAATCCTAAACATTATTATCTAGAAGGAAGATAAATAATTGACATTGATGTGATTTATAGAAATTGAAGGTGGTTGCCATTCCTCGAGAGCGTTATGGACAGTTTTACAGCGGTGACTCATATATTGTTGTTTCTGTATGTCTTTCCTCTAAATCCAATTCAATTGAATTTGATTTTGAAATTTCCGAATAAAATTCATTCAAAAGGCTTCCGATGGAAAAGAAAGGGCTGACTCTACGCTCATTCCCAGAGAGGTAAAGGGAGGGCTCGATATTCACATTCATTTTTGGTTAGGATCGGAGACATCACAGGATGAGGCAGGGATTGCTGCATACAAATCAGTGGAGTTGGATGACTATCTCGGTGGCACACCAGTTCAGCACAGGGAGGTTCAAGGTTTGTATTCGTACTGATAATTATTTGCATCACTCATTAGAAATATCTTAATGACTGTCATAAATACAAAATGATTTCATAGGTAATAAAAATAATATTTTCTAATTGTTAGGTCACGAATCAAAAAGATTGTTATCATATTTCAGGAATGGTATGAGGTAAGTTATTTTAATTCCTTAAATTGTGCCAATCATTAATGCTTTTCAATGTCAACACAAATCTACTTTTAATAAAACTTTATTTCTCTTTTTAACTCATAATTGAAGGACTTTTTTATTAATATTTATTTGAAAACTCATTAAAAGAAACTCATATTCTTTAGAACCCTTAAGGGAGGCGTCGAAAGCGGTTTCAATAAAATTGACTTATCTCTGAAACCTAGTTTATATCAGGTGAAGGGCAAGAGATCTCCTGTCGTTAAAGAGGTAGAACTAGTAGACTACAGACAATAATCATTTGAATGACTCAAAAATTGCAAATATTTTGAAACAGTTGTCTGAAATATCGTGGAATGAGCTCAACGACGGCGATATCTTTATTTTGGACGCCTGTCTATATGTGTTCTTATGGACGGGTCGTTTCGCTAATAACATGGAGAAAATTCAAGCCATAAAAGTTGGACAACAGCTGAAATCAGAGCACTCACCAGATTGTAAGGCAGTAGTGATCGTAGAGGACGGAAATGAAAATGAGTTGAATGACGACGAAAGACAACTCTTTGATAAATATTTGCCAATCGATGCCAAGAGTGTGAAAAGTCACACAGAAATGCCAAATGACTCGACAATTGAAATGACTCAGAGATCAGAAGTTATACTCTATCGGTGTTCAGATGAAGACCAAACTCTCAAAGTATCGAAAGTCAAATCCGGACCATTAGAACAGAAAGATCTCAATCCTATGGTTTGTTTGATCCTTTTGTTTGACCCTTTTGTTTGACAAATCTCTTAAACAATCACTTTTAGGACTCATTCATTGTTGACAACAATATGGCCGGAATTTGGGTCTGGGTCGGTAAAAAAGCATCACCTAAAGAGAGGACTGAATCAATGAGAAATGCTCAGGGTTTCATCAAGAAAAAAGGTTATCCGGAACACACACGAGTCACACGAGTTATCGACGGCGGAGAACCGATTGAATTCAAAAATCTGTTTAAGTCGTGGAAAGATTCGAATCAATCGAATGGATTCGGAAGTACTTACAGTTTCGGAAAAATCGCTAAAATTAATGCCGAAAAGTTTGATCCTTCGATTCTTCACGAAAATCATGCGATGGCTTCAGAAACTCAGATGGTTGACGACGGAAAGGGCGAAAAGAAAGTGTATCGAGTCAAAAGTTTTGATTTAATTCCAGTGCCAATTGAAGACCAGGGCAAATTTTACAGTGGGGATTGCTTCATAGTCGTTTATAAGTATCGCGCCGGAAGTGTTATCATCTATTATTGGATAGGATCGCAATCCACAGTTGACGAACGGGGAACCGCTGCCATCAATACAGTCGATATCGATAATAAAGAATTTTCTGGTAAAGCAGTTCAGGTTCGAGTTTTTGAGGGCAAAGAACCGCCACATTTCATGGCTATATTTGGAGGGGAAATGATTATTTATAGGGGAGGGTTCGTCAGTGGCTTCAATAATAGCAGCGGTGAAGAAGTGACAAACGAAACGATTTTATTGCAAATCAGGGGAACCTCGCCTTACAATACCAAAGCAGTTCAGGTCGAGTGTAGAGCTTCTTCTCTTAACTCTAATGATGTTTTCGCTCTGTTGACACCCGACAAAGTTTATGTCTGGGCTGGAAAGGTATCACACAATTAGAATATAAACAATTCTCACTCATTATTAATGATTATCTTGGATTCAGGGAAGTCTTGGCGACGAAAGAGAAATGTCTAAAACAATTGCCTCCAAACAAAAAGGCAAAGAAGTTCTTCTGGTCTCAGAGGGACAGGAAAGGGATGAATTCTGGGATTCAATCGGAGGCAAAGAAGAGTACTCTAACGATAAACGACTCCAAAATCCAGACGATCCGCATTCGGCCCGACTTTTTCAATGCAGTAATGCTAAGGGAATGTTCACTATTGAAGAAATTCCTAATTTTGATCAGTCAGACCTCATTGAAGACGATGTTATGCTTTTGGGTAAAAACTCAAACATTAGTTATTTTGTTGTCTTGTTATCTGATTTTGTAATCAAATGTCAGACGCGTGGGACGCACTCTTCATATGGATCGGCCAGTTATCCAATAAAGATGAACAAAAGTTAGCTCTGGAAGCGGCTCAACAGTATCTTCAGACAGATCCGAGTGGTAGAGATGTGGACACACCTATTGTTGTAATCAAACAATTCTATGAACCGATTCATTTCATTGGATTTTTCGGGTCCTGGAATAAAACGCTTTGGAATGTAAGCACTTCTCAAATGATTTCTCATTTATTAAAATCTAATTAAGTCTCAAAAATTGTTAAAATAATTATTTGTTCGAAAACTATGATTAAAAGAAGGAACAAACTTAAATCAATTGATCTAGATTCTTTCATCTACAACTTTATACTGAATTTTGTATATATATATTATTGGTTTTGAGTTTAGACAGACAATTGCACATTTGATCAGTGTTTTAGTATGATTGAAGCTAACAAGCTCACATATCAAATTGACAATTGATCTTTTGTTTGAGGGTTAAATAGACGACTCAAGTCATACATATCTCTTCACTTTTCTATAGAATAATTGGAAAATGTATTAAATGTCGAATTCTTTTGACAGAAGAATCAAAATTATGACCAAATAATGTGTGCCTTAAAAGAGGGAAACACTGAAAATCTGAGACTCGAAGTCATTAATAATAACAATTCAATTGATTTCGAATCCGTTAGTAAATATTCGGCCGAAAAATTAAGAATCAAAGACGCAATTCTTCTGCCACAAGATGTGGAACCGTCCAGAAAGGAGGTGAGACATGACTTTTGCATTGAATGCATAAAAAAATCTCATAATTTAAATCAATTTTAGCTTTATTTGTCTAATTCCGACTTCCAAGAAGTGTTTGGCATTCCATATAAAGAATTTCAGTCTTTCCCCAAATGGAAACAATTGGAACTCAAGAAGAAAGTCGGGCTCTTCTGAGCCATCATTTGTTTAATTTTAATCGAAAATAATTTATTTATAAAAAAAGATTTGTTTTGTAAAATACATTATATTTAACAAAAATTATATTATTGTTGTTCTGATCCTCAAAGAAGTGACCGATTATTACAATTAAGATATCGAATCAGACAAAGGTTAGAAGTATTTGAAATTAAGTGACAATTGAGACAAAAACAAGTATTAAATGCAAACAAAAGAAACAATTTATTGGATTTTATATTCGAAAAAATCAGCAAATTTTTAGAAAATGATTACATATTTTTCAAATATTTTGAAATTAATATTCAATTTATTCAATATTTTGGTCACAAATTCTATTGAGGTTTAGAAGAAAATTAATTTTCATAAAGACTTGAAATAAAGACACGAATTATCTGAAAGTCAAATGACTTAATGTTTTGTTTGAATGAATGTAAAGACTAATAGATTTCTTCAAAATAATTCATTTATACTTACTTTTGATTATAAATATTGTTTTAAAAATTAACTTTTGTTTAATAAAAAACGTTAAAACGATATAAACTAAAGCCTATTATAGAGAGTGCATGTGTTTGGCCACAGATCCGGTCTTCACGATGGTATCGCTGTGCGCTTCATAGGAAATGGTTTGCGAATATCCAGTCCTTTGTTTCAATATTCGACTATATTTTCCAATAATATTAAAATCAAAGCAAAATTCAAAAGCTATGGAAATATACCCGATATTATTGATGGCATTAGTACTTCGGGCGTCATTAGTCCAGACCGATATCTTATCCATTTTGGGCCTAATGTTGATGACAGCCCCACAAATGGAATCACTGTCTTCACCGAAAGCCTCTCCAATCAGACACAATAACTAAAATGATAACATAATTAGAAGAACTAATGACAATAATGTTGAGTCTGTGCGACCACTTCAAGCCATGTCTCGTCGATCTGTCGGGCAGTACTGCTCTTCTTATTGAATGTGAAGAGCCATCGGCCACCCTCTTTGTTGCGGGTGTCCTCCCACATCGGACGGATCCCAAACTTGAATATCGAGTAATCGCTTCCAGAGTTGAGATTTGACGCCAATTCGATGTGATTATAGAGACTGTAAAGCAATCAACGATTGACTTGTCTTTAAACAAAACCAATCATCAAATCATGTCTTACGCCCAGAAATCTTCGACAGTATCGAAATGTGTGACATCGAGAAGGTTGTCCTCCCAGGCACTGCCCTTCACCCCCGGCCTGTAGTACCACAACTGCCACTGATTTTGAAGCGGATGTTTTGGTATGATTTCAGCCGAAGCCGACGGTTCACTGATCTCAGGACTCAATTCCTTTTGAATCTGAACATTGAATTCAATCAATTGATTGTTGAAATGGGTGTCAATTGTTTACCTCTACTCTCTTCACTTCTGAAGACATATTTAATGACAATTCAATTGAATTTTATGGCAATTAATTAACAAAAATCGTGTCTTTCGTCAGAAAAAGTGACAAAACATTGACTCAATTCAAAGGAAATGCATTCAAATAAAACGTTTGAAATATCTTCAAATTTAATCCACACTTTAAATGAAAATCAAGTATAAATCAAAATAATTTTGTTGTATTTCCTCCCAAAAAGCTAAACGAAGTTTTTGAATATCATTTGAGCCCTCATTCAAGTGTAGAGGTCGACACAGAAATTTTAGTCGGCAAAAGTTATTTGAACAAGGAATAATTTTGAAACTTGATTAAACGTTTTCCATTAAGGGTATACCTTGATATAAGTGAATAATGAATTTGAAGACATTTAGTCCAACAGAAGTTAAATATAAATTAAATGCTTTTTCTATCATTTTTTAATTTAAAATTGAATACATTTGTGAATAGCGTTCACACAAAACACCCCATTCTTTGAGCACAGATTCTGAATGTAGTCAATGATAAATAACGTCCCGATTATCGCCGATTTTAATGATAATATTGAGTTTGGGGTTCAATACATAAACACTTGAAGTGATTGTAATATATGTCTATAAACTACAAAATAGTAAATATTTTCATTATTTGACGTTTAATTCAGTGATTTTTAAATCAAATTAATTTTAATAGTATTTTACATTTAATTATATTTTTCTACAGTTTTTCAAATGATTAGCGAAACAATTAATAACTTTTAAAAGGATTTTTAATTTTATTTAATTCCAATCAAAGCAAACCAAAAATTATTATGAATTTTAAATCAAATTTAATTTGAAATTAATTAATAAATTGTGACATAATTTGAATAAATGGCTGAAACAAGTGTTTTAACTGAAGACAAATCCAATGAAACTTCAAATCAAAATGATTTGAATAATAGTATTGCAATCGGAAGGAAAATATCGATTAAATCCAATAAAAGTACAAATAGTTTGAAAAATGATAAACACATTCAATTAAATGATCAATCAATCAAATTCAAAGGTAATTTCAAAATTTTATCACAATTTGTTTGTTTTCAATTCTTAAATCAATTGTTTGGAAATTGCAATTAAGTTGTTTTCAAATTTTCATTTGGAATATCTAAAATATGCCTAGGTTATATTCGTATTCGATAAGAAGATATTGTTTTCACAGTGAAATCTATGAAAAGTACTTATGTTTGCGATAATCATTTGAATAATTATTTGTCTAATGATTTGTCGATTCTATCAAATCAGTGATAATAGGCTTACAATCAAAAACATAAAAACATTTATTTTTATCGAACCGTTTGTCCAATCATTTGATGGTTAGAAAAGTGATTAATTATTTGACCATAAATTTGATCCCTTCTTAGATATATTTTCCTGACATTTAATTAAACAGTTGTAACTCCTTTAAGGCTTTGATGAACAAATTGTCCAGGCATACGCTCAAGTAAAGTCATAAAGTGAGCAGTATTTTTGAGTTGCATATAAGAGCCTACACTACAAGCAAACTTTCTGGTCTAGCAAATCCTATGATTGACTGATCCTATGATGAAAAATTTTTAGTGTGCTTTCATTGCTTTGCTAGTGTAAAGGCGCGGTCGTCGAGGGGGTGCAGCTTGATTGACATTTCTATTGAAAAATCAAGATAACTTTTTACATGTTGCTCAAAAATACTGAAAGTGAGTGCAAGCAAACATAGAGTAACTTATTAACTAAGTTATGTCAGACTTAAAAATATATGTGATTAACGATTGGATAGTTTTTACTGAAAAGCAATCTTTTTATCACTCCTTTCAAAGTATTTGATCTGAATTTTTAGCCAAAACTCATAAAAATTAATTTTAGTTAAGAATCGTTGGGCTATCGAGCGGTCAAATTATGTGAATCTAATGAAACTAATTGTCAAAGAATTGATTGAAAGCTCTGCCAAAACCAGTCGAATGGTTGACTCAAATAGTGTTTCGTTAAACCATTTTTTCCTTTTATTGGAACAAATTCTAAAACACGGACTCAAATGTAAGTTAATCTCAATATTCAGATCAAATGGTTTATAAATTATAATACTTTCAAAACTTCAGCCAAAAAGGGTTTATTCGAAACAAAAAGAGATTTATGGAGTGTCATAGAATTGGTTGAAAGACTGTCATCCGATGCTTCAGACATCACTGTCAGCGCCCGACAAATACCAACAATAAGGTATGAGTGTCCACCTGTCTCTCTTTACTAGCATATGAAGTATTGTCCAACTATATAATCAACCCTTTATAGGACTGGTTTGGGTAAAGCGAGGGCGTGGATCCGTTTGGCTCTTATGACTAAAAGACTTTCCGACTATTTTCGACTCCTTTTGGAAAATCGGGAAATACTTTTAACTGATTATTACGAACCAAACGCTTTAATGATGTCCGACGAGGCAGTAGTTGTCGGCGGACTACTCGTTGGTCTCAATATTCTCGATTGCAATCTCTGTCTCAAAGAAGAAGATCTCGATTCTGATGATTATGTAATTGATTTTAGTTTTTATTTGAAAGATAACATACAATCAAATCCTTTCGATGAAGAGTTGAGACAAACAAATGAAGTCAACCAAAAATGGTATTCTTTTGCAAAACATTCATTCATTTCTATCTAAACACTTGATTTGAATAGTAATGGCACTGAAGATAACATATCTGTGATATTAGATCAGAAGAACTATATCGAAGAACTCAATCGACATTTGAGGTTAGTTTTTGATGTATTTGTTTCAAAAATGGTTTGTAATCTTTGATTGTATGGAAACAGTTCCACGATTTCAAACTTAGAGCACAAAATAGAATCGCTTCAAACAGACAACACTCTTATGAAAGAAGAGTTACAAACCTATAGGAATGTCGACAGAGATTATGAAATCATTGAAACGGTTCCAGAAAAAAATGATTCAAAACAATCGGAAATCGTTAAACTCGAAGAACAACTTAAACAAGAGAACAAACTGAGAGAAAGGGTAGAGAAGAACCTCGAGAGTCAGGTATTCTTGAAGAAAGAGGCCGAGACTGCTATGCAGTTATTGGAAAGGGATGTCCTCGAAAAACAAGACACAGTCATTACCCTTCGTCGACAATTAGAAGATATTAAGACAATTAATCTTCAGATGTATAACAAACTTCAAGAGTGTGAGACTTCCATCAAAAACAAAACGAATCACATCTCACATTTGGAGCAAAACGTGTCGGTTATGGCCAACACTATTAGTCAACTCGAGGCCAAGTATGTCGAGACAAACACTCCGCCTCTTATTTGAATTCTATTTATATTTTTAAACAAAATCGATATTAAATATAAACATTTTGTTTAATTGTTTCGTCAAATTCTGTTCTTTCATTTGCTTTCAATTATTATCAAAAGAAGTGATAATTTTGTAATTCTTTCCCAAATGTGCCAAAAGAGTGACATTCTTTGAAAAGCAACGTTTGAGTGACGAACAAAATAAGCAAAAGTTGAGTCAACAACTCTCAGACATCGAAAGACAAAAGTATTCTTCAGTTCTTTTATCTAATTTTGATTTAACTTTTGGTGTCAATTGTAAGGTTGTCCACAGAGAAAGACGCCCTCACAGAGAAAGAGTGGAGAACCACACTTCAAAAGTTGATTGATGAACAACAGGAACAAATCACTTCAATGCAGCACCAGATGGAAGATCTCAAACGGACATCCAGTCAATCGGCTCAGATTCAAAAAGATAACGAAATTCTTCGCAGAAAATGTAATGAATTCGAACTCTCTTTAGAAGAAATGGGAAAACAACTCCAAGAGTAAGGACACAACTGTTGACCAATTCCTCAATTGATATGATTTTATTGGAATAGTTCTAAACTAGAATGTGATGGACTTCGAGAGAATACCGGAAGACTTAAAGAAGCCGTTTGGACGAGTGATAGTAATGCGGTTCAGTGCTACCAATGTTCTAAACCCTTCTCAGTCTCCCGAAGAAAAGTTAGTAATTAGTTATCTTATCAATAATTTTACACATTCTTCAAATCGATAGCATCACTGCCGGAGTTGTGGCGAAATATTTTGCAGTAACTGTTCCAACAATGAAATGCCTCTTCCGTCCAACAAAAAGCCGGTTCGGGTTTGCGATTCGTGTCACGCATTCCTTCTGGAGAGATATTCTGCCACTTGAGGACTGCTCTCATCTTATTCTGTTCTCCAATTTATTATTCATATATTTTTGTACAAAAATCTCGTTTTCAATGATTTATTGCTTTCAATAAATCAAAAATTTCCAAATATTTATTACAAAAACTGTTGGTTTTTGCAAAAAAAAAATGATTTCATTAATAATAAGAGTTTAAATCAAACGCCGAATTTGTCTTTTAATTGGTTCGGAGCGAAAACCCCGAATTCAGTGATGATTCCAGTTATCAAATGGTTTGGCGTCACATCAAACGATGGATTCCAACAATTGATTTCTTAAAATAATAATCATATGAGCGGTCATTGAATCAAGTCTTAGAGGAGTACCCGGGGGTGCGATTTGAACGCCAGCAAAGCGTCTCATCTCATCTGCCGGTCGCTCTTCGATTGGGATCTGATCACCGTTTTCATGACTCATATCTATTGTACTCTTAGGTGCGGCCACAAAAAATGGCACCGAATAATATTTGGCCAGAACAGCAATCTGATGCGTACCGATTTTGTTGGCGGTGTCGCCGTTCGCTACCTTCCAATTGATTAAATCATTTAGTTTTTAAAAATGAAAAACTACTGTTTTACCACTCGATCTGCTCCGACCACAACCGCATCTATTCTTTTATGATTGAAGAGAGCGGTCACCATATTATCACAAATGAGAGTCGAGGGAATTCGGTCCCTAACCAATTCCCAAGCTGTCAATCGCGAGCCCTGATTGTATGGACGCGTTTCTGTGCAGTACTGACATATGATTTGATGATTATTTCAATTAATAGGTAATTCTTAATCAAAAAACTCATGAATACTGACTGCATGTGAGAGGGCACCCATCGATTGCAAAGACCTGATCACTCCAAGTGCTGTTCCATAACCGGCTGGAAAAGTTCATCAATTATAAACTATTCGGTTGAAAGATATGAAAACTGACCTGTAGCTAAACTTCCAGTATTACAATGGGTTAGAATATTCTTTGCAGAACCCGTTGCCAACCCTTTTATATGATTGGCGCCAAAATCACCGATAGATTTGTTGGTTTTGATGTCTATTTCTAATAAATTGATCGCATATTCTGTCAATTGTTTGATCATTAATTCAAACGAAACGTTTAAATTCTGAGCCAATTGTTCGGCGAATTCAATAAATTGTTTGCATTCCTTATTTATGTTGACAGCAGTGGGTCGTGAAGTGCATAAGTATTTGCACTGTTCTTTCAATCGAGTCTTCAGTTTTTCTTTATCACCATTTAATTGACTCATTTTCTGTTCATCATTCAGTTCGACTGCAATGCTAAGAACGGCCAGAATAGCAATGGCTGGGGCGCCACGAACTCAATATTCGAAAAAAGAATCCAGTTAATATTCATTCAGTCAACTATATAATTCATATATTAAAGAATCTGAAAACTTGATTACATTTATAATTAATCGGAACTCAATTTGGCTGTGATTTTATATTTGAACGATTATGTGAGAAAAGAAGCTTGTTAATTCTGTTCTATTCTGTTCAGTTCTGTTCAATTCTGGCCAATTTACCTTTCATAGAGTGAATTGCATTCCAGGCATCAGTAATGTTGTTAATAGATTCGAATTCAACAACGAGTGGAAGTTTAAGTTGATTTATGATCTTCAACTTATTATCATGGTAAATTATCGACTCAACCATATTGTCTCACAAGTATTGTATAAAAATTATAATTGAGTTTAATTTGTTTCAAAGAAACTATAAATCTTTGATTAAATTGTAAATAAAATGGCATTCAATTAGATATAGAATATTATCTCTCTTTTGAAGGTTTATTGCATTCAAAGTATTAATTGTTTTCAAATAAACTTAAAATTTGATTCAATAAATGAGTTCAGAAATAACTTGTTATCAAATCGTTAGCTTATCTCAAGTTTTGCTTCAGTTTAACAAATTGAGCGCAAACTCAAAGAATTGAAGAATTATGGGACACAACGCCGACTATTGAGCCATTATTTGTAGATTGACATTGATCACTTTTCAAAATAACTGTTACATTCAATTACAAAA